>APFE030567392.1:381701-420278 GCA_000404065.3 Pinus taeda | reverse complement strand
ACTGTGATGATGTATGGTCCTCTTGTTTTGAATTTTGAAATTTGTTCCTGCATTCCCTTGCTTTATGTCCAAGTTTGTTGCATGTATAACATCTTACATATTTCATGTTCCTTCTATTGCAATCAATTGCTTTGTGTCCATATGCATTGCAGGCAAAGCAATATGTGAAATACCTGGGATGCAATGATCTTTTGTAATGGTCTTGAACCATTCTACTTCTACATCTGGCTACAACATGTCCAAGATTATGACATACATGACATTCAACATTATTCAGTGGAGGAAATAATCGTCTATCACGTTCATAGTTAGGAGTAAAGGATCTCCCTTGAGGAATTTCTTTCCTTGGTTGTTCCTTGTTGAGAATTTCAGATTTCTCCTTAGAGTTTCTTGCCTCAGCTTGTGAACTAGATTCACCTTCAACATATTCATGAAAACCAAGACCAGTTTTGATAGCAGGATACCTTTGGCTATTAAGAATATTATCCAAGACTTTAGTACTATCTTGAAATCGTAAAAGCTTATCCTTTTCTTCTAGTTTACCTTTCCAGATATTTACCTCAACTTGATGTTGTTCTTCCTTTTTCAGATACTGATTCCTTAGGTCTTCTTTAGATCTTCTTCCTTCTTCCACTTGTCGCTTTAGTTTGATCACTTCATGTTCTTCTCTGTTCTGTTCTCTTGATTTTTTAAGATCTTCTTTTAGAGAGAGGATCTTTGATTCAAGTCTCTGAATAGTTATGCTCTGATCCTTTACTATATCTTGCAATTGCTCCCTTACCCTGGTTATTGTCTCCAATTGTTCGTTTAATTTGGTAACTTCTTCAGTTTCTGCATTCTTCTTCTCATGTGCCATGAGACTCTTAATATCTTCGCTATTATTGGATGAAGCATTCTTCTTTTCATGTGCCATGAGACTTCTAATATCTTCACTATCATTGAATGAACTTTTAATATGGGTATAATAGCTTCTACCATCTTCTTCAGATATCTTTCCTTTGTTATGAGGGCATCTAGCAGCATAGTGACCAACTCTACCACATAGAAAACATTTGAAAGGTAGCTTACCTTTGAACCGTCCAGTTCCCCGTTCAAGATTCTTGACAAAATTTACCTCATATTCTTCCTCTGATACTTCGAATGCGGCTTCTGGTGGTACCTCTTGTCGCATTTCAAAAGCAGTTAAGATCTTGTGAAGCTGTGACATGGTGATTTTCTGCACATTCTCCTTTTCTTCTATGGCGGATACTTTAGAATCAAATTTAGCAGGCAGAGATCTCAAAACCTTTTCAACTAAGACAACTTCCTCAAATTCTTCACCCAGATCCCTCATACAATTCACAATCTCATCCATACGCAGGAAATAATTAGCTATGCTTTCATTACTATGCATATTAAGAGTTTCATACCGGATTCTAAGAGTTTGAAGCTTTGCTCTTTTTACCTGATCATCTCCTTCGTAGCTTGTGACGATTTTGTCCCATATTTCCTTAGTTGATTTGAAATGCATGATCTTCATAAATTCTGATTGTGTAAAACTACTCAATAGGACAGTAACAACTTTGGCATTAAGCTCATATTGCTTTTTCTCTGCTGGATCTGTAGGAGTTGCTGATGGGAATTTGTATCCTCCTTCTACGATTCCCCAAATTTCTGATCCAAGTGATTGTAGATATGCAGTGGTTCTTATCTTCCAGTGAGTAAAATTGTTCCCGTCAAAGACTGGTGGCCTAATGTGTGCCTCTCTTTCTGGATTAGCCATTCTGATGGATCTTTTCCTTCAAGCGATCAAGCTTCCTCTAAAGGACCTTCTCTGATACCAATTGTTGGAAATAATACTAAGAGGGGGGGGGTGAATCAGTATTATCAGATCAGTAAAACCTTTCCAATTTCATACTCAGAAACATATATGCTACTTCAATTAAGTTAACCCGCGTGTACACGCTACTGTGTCTAATGCAACTTGCGTATATCCAGAGATCTTATAATTCAGTTAGCTTAATCTTCAGTAGATGCATCAGAACATTATTAACCATATTAACAGTAAACAGGTGCAGTATAACAGAACAAAACATCACACAAAAGCCACACACATGAACACCATGATATAAGGTGGAAACCCAATGTGGGTGAAAACCACCTGTTGCAATTCGTCTCTTTCTTCTTTAATAAGAAACTTCTTTTACAATGTACTGGTGCAGTCCTTTACCAGTACGTAGGCTCCAACCTGCAGAGGGCTACAACCCTCTTAGCTCTTGTACTAGCCGATCCATTTACTAGTATGTAGGTGCTGACCCTACAGAAGGCTACAACCTTCTTTTATTCAGGGACCACGTTTCATCAATTTTTAGACTGGATCCAAGAGTACAAAACAAACATTACTACAATACAATCATCAACTTGTACTTGCATCATAATTCATTAAACAACCCAATACTGAATCACTGAAACCCTATCATCAAGAACACAGAACCCAAACCAGAGCCCAAAACTCTGCAACAACCACCAGAATCAACAGCAACCTGAAATGTCAAATCTTATTATGCATACGCTACTTCACTGTACCAAAATTGCGTGTATACGCGCTTTCTCCAAAGGAAACCCGCATGCAGATCTAGAAATAATTACTTATGCCTTCGCTATCATATCCGATCCTTGCCAAGTGTCCCGAACAGATAACCAACAAATACCAGATCTTCTCACTTCATCAGACACCCCTTTCTTCTATCTTGGCCTAATGATCTTCTCCTTATATAGCCTTAGGCCTTGCTCAATACCACGGGCCAAAACCATAGAAATCCAATAGCATCAACTTCAAAACTAGGGATCAACACGTCCGTCGAGACACCATGGTCCAAAACCATAGGCACAACTTCCAAGGAATAACCGCCATGGACCAAAGATAATTTTTCCACATACATGCGCTTTTACTGAAGCCAACCTGCGTGTACACGCGACCTGGTATATAGCGAACCTGCGTATACGCGACTTGGTATATAGTGAACCTGCTTGTATACGTGACTTGGTATATAGTGAACCAGCGTGTATATATTTTTTCTTTCTATCCTACTGTATTAAGATCTGTCCTCTGATTAAGTTTCCATCACCTGTACCTGTCTCTGAGTGAGTTGCCATCAGGGACAACACTTGTATCATAATGCCAACACATTGTTGAAGCATCACATCATCATTTACAGTCCCTGCATTCATACACAACTTGTCAGTTTTAAAACCATGTGAACCCTTGTCCTTACTTGAAGTTTCAGTCTTCAAGTCTTCATCTTCACTATCTCTCAGAAATTCTCCTTGTTCCATTTCAACTTCCTCTTGACTCATCTTCTTGCCATTTATCTTGGCATCCTCTTTCTTATGTCCTCTACTGTGGCTTTTCCCTGAACCTCTGCTATGACTATTTGTAGTCATCTTCTTCTCATCTTTATTCACGAGCTCCTTTGCAAAAAGCCTCTGCAATAGCCAGTCCTCCTGGCTGCAATCTTACCTCACTAAGATCTCCTCACTTAGTCTTTTGGTAAGCACGGGTCCTCCGTCTGGAACCTCTTCCTGAGAAACACCTTTTCTCCCTCTAGGCTTCTGCAATCTCCCACTCTCTCTTGAGAACACTTCAGTTTTCCTCTCTATCTAGCCTTTAGCTGAATGCCAGGTTCACTGCCACCTTCTCTGCAACTATAAACTTAGTTTACAAATTCCAAATCAGAAAAACAATCTCACCTTTAAGATCTTGCCTGATCTTGTCTTCTTTCCACTACTGCAATCCTGTTCACTTGTGTATGCTGCATATCAGATCTTCAACAAAACTTTCTTCAGTTCTTCAAAAAAAACATACTAAAAAAACAAACTTCTTCAAGAAAATATTCCCGCTCTGATACCACTTGATGCAGGGAAAACCCGCACTCTACCCTGCAGTACCCAGGAACTTTTAATTTCACACAATTACAAATGCATCATCTTAATTCTTCTATAAATCTCCATGAGCTGAGGCGACTTCTCCACGCAATATATTATATGTGCACAACAATTTAATACACACAAGAATTCTCCACCACCCAACTGTCATGAAACTGATCGACAATGCGTCTAGAAATTATAATCCTAACCCTAGCCCTCAACTTATTTTTGGTGCGCGCGGCCAACAATTGATACAATTAAAGAACACGGTGATTTCTACCAGTTCCCCGTCATATATTCCACCGAGAGTAGTCTAAAGGGACCATGCGCCTTGGAATGTGTTTATACTGTGAAAACGAGGAGGGAGATCTTGGTTTCTAAAAAAAACAGCGCCGATTCTAGTCCCATGCCCAGCAAAAGAATGCGCACATCTACACCAAAAGATCATCCATGTCTGGGGTCTGAGTCTCAAACAGATCACTACAACAGTCGCCTTTTTGGTGCCTCTCTCGTGCTCTGCATGTCACGGAAGATCAACAATATTATCCCTGCTCTCGAGAATTTTATGATTCACGGATCTTCCCAACAGCTCCTGTCGGATGATAATATCTCAATTCAATATTGTGCTCTATAGCTTTGCACATATGAACCACACACATGCGCTGTCCATAGGTGGAATTTTCCTTTGTTTATGTTTTAGCCTGCGCTCAAGTGCCTATGCACTATATTTATCCAGTGGAAAAAATTCGCACAGCACCATAAAACTGTAAAGGGGTTGCGCATATGGTTCTTAACTCACAGCACCATATGTATTAACCTATGCCCACGCCAATCCACATTCAGATCTCCGGCCTCGGCATATGAGCGCACACATAATTTACAAAGAAACCATAATGCAACTGGTTGCGCCACTGGTATGAATCAGAGGTTTATATGTGTGTAAATATACGCTCAACATTTATAATGGAACCTTATAGTCCCCTGCACTATAGAATCTCTGCAATATATATGGATATGTGCACAGGTAGCCTCTTATAAACCATGCCCACCAATGATGATATAATCAATGAAACCGCAGATGCATCCAGCGTATCAAGGAAAACAAATCAGTCTAACCTCTAAATACACAACGCAATCCATTATTATATACATGCATTTACACTAACAGAAATTCATGGAACTCTTACAAATACCGAGAGGAAATTTCATTCATGATGCTTCTGGCACGCTTCCTCCCTCTCTGATGAGATGAGAGCTTTCTGCCCCTTTATTTATAATTAAAGGATACATAAACAAGAGGAAAAGATGAGATCTTATCTCCTAGAAAAAGCAAGATTTTTTTCCTTTTTTTACACAATGACTTAAAGCTTGAAGCTTTATCCTAATTTTAACTGAAAAAACATAGAAATCCTATCCCAATCCTAACAAAATACTAAAATTATCACACCCCTTCTTTATTCCATATTTACAGATGAAGAGGGTCTTGATGCTCCTGCATCAGTATGTAATAGCAAGCATCAAAGATCGAGGGGTGTGAGTCGCCACCTAGCTACTGGCCAATAAACTCATGAGGAAATGCCACACAGATGAGGTGCCAGCCCCGGTCATTGTTCTTGCAGAGCAGTGTGCAGAAGGGGTTCCATTCAATTGGGCACAGTTCCTATGCGACGAATTTTTGACAAATTGTAAGGAAGCACATGAGAAAGGTAAGACTTTCCGTTATGCATGGTTTCTACTATCAATCCTTCTGGCTACAAAATAACTACCGCAAGGTAGCCAATTTTCTAGCATTGAGAAGAACCTACCTGAAGCAGTGCGGTACAACTCGCTCTGGGCTAGAAAGGATGCCACGAGAGTTTGTGAGATCAATCTATTTTGGATATTCATGGAGGTGAGTATCTGGACATGCATCGTTCGTAGACCACAGATATCCTAGACAGTATACAACAATTTGCAAAGTAAGACTGAGTTCAAAGCGGACATGCATAAGCTATATATCCAGATGTGGAAGGATCCAAAACAAACATGGGTAAAGCTTCTGTTCATTGCAATGGACAATGCAATTTGCAAGGTACTAGAAACATGGCCTCCGGAGTGACACACCCCAGACATGGCCGCATTAGAAAGGATGGTAGCATAGCAGTGAAAGAAGGAAACCCAGCTATGACTCACTAAAATGGCTAAAAAGGCACGTCATGGACAAAAGGCAACTTCGCAGCAGGAGGTGACTAAGGAAGCAATCACCGAGGAAATCAAGGAAGATCAGGGAAGTGTCCTCAGAACAAGATATGTAGAGGGAAAAAGAGACACAGGGCATAGACCTTCCCGCAAAATCGACCCAAGCCAAGAGGCCACGCATCAAGGAGTTGCCACATACACACAAAAATTCAAAGATAGCAAATACCTTGGAGAAAGAGTTTCTTGAAAACAGCGAACCGGTGCGCAATTTCACTGCAGGTGCATTGGAGGAGCTGATGACAGAGTAGACAACTGTGTTGGGGGAGCTCAGAACATAGCAGCAGGCATTACAAGTGTGACCCTCGGGAGGGATGATACCAAACCTAGTAGATGACATAGCCATAGCCGAGAAGATGGTGTAGACCCACACAATTAACACTTTAATGTTGCCAGTAGGCGCTATCCTAACTGAAGTCGAAGGTGACCTGTGAAGTTGGGGGTTGAATTTGGCCACCCTTCCTAGAGAAATTGTATACCAATTGCAGGATGGGGTAGCTACTGAGCTTCGTGCCAGGGAAGGTTGGGCCCTCCAAATCTTAATGGAGCACAAGGCAAATCTAGAGCAGGTCAATCTACAGTGTGATGAATTGGTCGCACACAACTAGGAAGTGGAACAGGTCATGGTGGAGGCCTGCAGCAAGGTACCAAACTTGGCTGTCCCAACAGAACTTCCAATAACTGACAAGATTCATCACATGGCCGTTGGATTCTGTACGGCCCAAGAGGAGGCTGTGAAAGCTCAGTGGGAATTAAATTTACAAATTCCAGAGCTAAGACTCAAGGCATAACCACCCACACCCTTAAAAGTTCAAGAGCAGCGCCGCGACGAAATTCAATTAGGATTGGAAGTAATAAAGTGCGATGTCCAAGATTGCTCGAGATTGTTGGATCAGTTCCTCCTTATGTTCACATCCCTCCAAGAAGACCCAATGCTATAGTAGGTAGAGGCAGAAGCATAGGAGTTATAGCAGGTTTATAACAAAGTCCATGGAACTGCGCAAATGGTTGCATCACGCACTGATTAGCCAAAATGAGGGAGGCCCTGGTTCTCAAGGCACAAGTTGACGTCGCTCGACAGAAGGAAGCAGTGCTTAAAGAACACATCTAGCCTTGGCTTCATGAGGCATTTTCAGTCTCCACTAACATCGAGGGAAAGTTAGCACACATGCACGCATTATATGAACCCGGACAAGCAATTGAAACTGGCACAGATGCATTGGTGGCTTGCATACAACAGGTATAGTAGATGGTGGAAGATTTTGTTACGAGTGTAAGCAAAGCACATAAGTTGTTGTGACCTCCGTACGAAGATTGTCACACCAGCCGACTAACTCAGGACGAGTCATGGTGATTGTGTTGGGGGCCTGTTGGGTAGTGGAGGCCCCACGTAAGGGTTTTGGGGCTCAAAGCCCACAATTTTGGTAATAGTATGGTAAATGCCCCGCGAGATGTGCGGAGCGTGAATTGTAATGATTCAAGTCAAAGGGTTGACTTCTTGAAAATAATGTAAGAAAATAGAAAGTGAGTCGGCCTGCCCATGATCCGTGGACCATGGGAATGTATAAATAGAGAAAGGCTCTAATGTTAGAGGTTAGTTTTTTGGTTTTGGATCTAGAATGTTATGGATTTGTGAAGGCAATATTCTCTCTACGTTTGTAAGTCCGAGTTGAGGGTGTTAGTAGGTGGATAGGGGCTCTGCAGCTATGTGCGTAGAGGCTTAATAGAGTCCGCAGTTGTGTGCGCAGACCACTGCAGCTGAGTGCACAGGGTAAGAAGTGGATTGTACTAAAACAAAGACATTAATAAAGATAAGTTGATTATGAATTATTGTGGATCTAGCTATATTCTGGTTTATGCATCTGTTATGATCTATATGTTTATGTTCGGAATTTATGCTTATGTATGATTGTGCGCACTGGATATTACTATTAAATGTTTGCTTAAAGACATTAAGAATAAGATCTAATCTACAGTAACAGCTTAATACTAATGCACACTAGCGCGGATCAACGCGGAAGCTTGACATCCGTGCAGAGTTGCAGGAGGGCGCAGATCGGTTTGCGACCCCCCCAGACCACATGTAGACATCCCAAGGGTGCGGAAACCTAGTTCCAGCACCCTCCCCTACAACCTCAGGTGAGACTTCAGTACATGCTCTATAGACTGTTGCTGAAAGGGCCGGTAGTGCAGGATTTGTTTGGATAAAACTCTTCCGAACCTTGGTTAGGCCCCAATAAGCCAACAATATAACAAAGTTCAGAGAAATGTTTGTTTGATGTTTGACGGAGAAGTCAACATGGACGGTGATAGTATTAACAACATATGCAACACATTAACAACAAGATTCATATAATCACATACAAATCAGTTCATATACAAGTACGTAAGTTAAACAAAATACATCATTAAGGCAACCGGAGTAGTCCAACTACAATAACAACATATGCATGAAAATGTGTTGTTTTTTATTATATAAGGAAGTGTAAGTCACAATCATATAATACACCATGTAAACCTACTAGCCCTATCAGTAGAACATGACAACCACATACGCCTGGTCCTCCAAAGAGATGTAGTAGCTCCATGCAGTGGAGAAGCCAAGGCGCGTTACAATACTGTCCAAGCCTTCTTCAAGATTGTCTTAGTAGAAGCTTGGCTAACCAAAAGGCTATACAATGAGTTATGAGGGAATATTTATAGCAAAGGGTGGGGTGACCCTTGACATTCCCCTTTATGATGGTTCAATTACCCTCATGACACTTCACCTACTCTATGACTGTTACATCCAACTATTGACACTCGACTTACACTAGACGTGACTAAACATTACAATGCACATGTACTCATGTGAGGCAACATGGTTTGAGAAAGCCTTCCAAGAAATCACTGACACTCAATCTGTTGTGGTGAGACCAACACTTTGACATGCTTGTGATGGTGAAGCTAGTGAGTTGATGCCAAGCTTGGTCATCTATGATGGTGTGCATGCACCTCATGGTGACATCTTCCTGAAGTGAACTCTTGCCTCCATTGCAATCGATGCATTGTTCAGCCCCTTCATCCAACTCATCTTCTACCATGCAGATGGTCTTATTTGGTACAATTGAACTGGAAACACACTGATTCATAGTGTCCATGCTAATCTTCAAGCATGTGTTGGTGGTCATGCGCATCAACTTGCCAAAGTGCATGTTCAACCCCAGTTGGACTTGCTTCTTGTCTTTGCCTTGTTGAGTGCATTGAATGGGTTGGGTTGCATGCATGCGCTCAACACCATGCATTGTTGGATCCTTTACATGCGATCAACAACACTACTTGCCATGTTTTCTCTGAGTCAACTACTGGGATGGATCTTTAACTCATACTAGTGCAGTTTCATCTAGGAGTGCATGTTGCACCCACTATTGTTCATGTTCTTGCTGCAACTCATTGCTCTGTCTATACAACTCCATGTTCTTCCTAAGTTGCTACTTCAACACATGCAACTCCTTCTTTGTTCCATCTTCTGCCTTCATGCGATCTTCATGTCGCTTCATCACTTCATAGCCTAAGTTTTCAAAGTTGCTTTCATTATCAATGGATCTACTTGATCTTGCAACTTTTCTCCGCCTCTATGTTGTCAACAACCTTCCTCTTCCTTTCATTGTGCTCACTTAATTCACTACATTCACTATGCTACCTTAAGCTATTATTCATGATGCTTCTCGCTATGATGTTGCTGATTGATGTCCTTGTCCACGAATTGATGTCTTCATGAGTAGGCAAGCCCATGGACACTTGACTAACTACATCTCCAAGCTTGCTCTGAATGGTATCTTCGTCTCTGCTCTCTTGGAAACCATTGTACCTTTACTGCAGAGAGGCAAATGAACACTTATGATACCTCGAGACATGGAAACACTCATAGACAGAAATCTGTCAGTCGAAAATGAAAATGAACATGAGAACAAACTTGCAACATACCTGGGTGAACGGTCATTAAGGTTGGGCAATTTCGGCCAAGAGGTCAGGAGACCAACTACCAAGACTTGCATCGCCTCCCTATGTAGGAAGCCTTTCTATTCTTTTGCCTTATTCATTTTTCATTTTGAACTTTTTTGACTTTTTATTTTTTCATTTTCACTGTGCATAGCACTTATTCATTTCATAAGCAGAAGAGGGATATCGACTTATTGAGAGCAGAGGAGGTTGTTCCAGCAGAGAAGTAGTTTATTGTATCTATGACATGCTTATTAAGGTTTTGCCTCTCACCTTACTCTACTTGACTGAGATGACAAGGGTTAACCCAAAAAAAACTAACTAGAGCAGGTGACACTAGTTATCGCGCAAGAAATGTGTCTTCACCAAGGTTCACTTTGAACTATACATATTTTCCTTTGATGTATCATGGACTAAGACTAACAAGATCATCATACAAAGGAAAGATGACAGATAACCAAGTAGTCACAGTTGTACAATCCCTCTTGTACTTTACCCAGCTCGTTTCATGAGTCACGCATGGTTTCATGCAAACTAACCTACGAACAAAACAAGCAAATGAACTAGCAATCAAGAAAGCAAAGAAACAGTAGAAGAAAAAATGAAATCCACACAAGTAAACAAACAAGAAAGCAAAAAAATAAGCAAGAAAATCATGTAAGAAAACAAGCATGCAAAAAAAAACTGAAATCAAACACTACTCCTACTCCTACACTAATGGTGCATGGGCCTGATCATGTGAAGTGATACTTCTAATGCAACCACTAGCGCATTTGTATACCCATGTTGGTGAAGGATTGGTCCAGAGAAAACCCAATCGTGCAGACCCACATACAAGAAAGATATAATAGTGAAGACATCCACACTTCGTGTTTCAAAGTGCCCATGGGACATAAGTGAGTGCATGTGCATGATGGATAGTCTGTGGACTTATCATGGTGCTGTGTGACACTACGTGCAACTTTGAAGCACAAGCACACTCTTGACTATGACATGCAAGCAAATGAAAGAAACATAGATAACTTGCATCGCACACGAGTGCTTGCAATATAAGACTCCTCCAATGCATGAGTAATGGGACCATGCAGTTCGAGTGGAGGAAGTGTGATTTGAGTGTTAGATTGATCTTGAGTGCATACAAATGAGTGATGAGGAACCTTGAGTGCTTGAAAAATTTCCTGATCGGAAGCAAAACCAACCTCACGATAGCAAGGGCCTCACATAATCATCAGCTTAGGCTGAAGTGCCTCGACGGTCTGTGGGCTTTCGACTTTGTTGATAGATGGGGCTTCATAGACAGACAACTTAGATGAATTAACAACAAGTGAATCAACATCATGAGCAGATGATGAGGTGAAGAGATCTTGACAACCAGGATCAAAAAATTCAAGAAGTGATAGATGAGAAGGAAGGATGTTCACCCTCTGTGTTTCCGAAAAGAGAAAATGAAAGATCAAGTGGATTTTCAATGAATGATTGGTCCCCTCCATTATTGGATGATTGGCTAACATACGATGTATCCTGTGAAAGATCAACAATGGGTGCATCCATATATGAAGACACACATGCAAAATCATGGGTGGCAGGTTCACCAACGATGTTAGGAAAGAATGGAGGGGGCTCAGATGGAAGGGAGTCACCCTTCACCGAGTGTTGATGCTCAAGCTCCCACTCATACTCTTCATGAATGATAGTGCATGTTGGTTATGAAACACCAACTCTGTCAGTGGGTTGTTCCTCATTCACAATAAGTGAAGAGTCTGGAATGGGCGAACACAAGATAGCATCATGTTGAGGAACACCTAGGTGTGAAGACGGAGGTAAAAAAAAAAAAGAATGCATATGAGAACTTGAAGGAGTCACAACCAAATCTGCGAAAATTGTGTGGAGTGATGTTGGGAGGGTGTGAAGGTTGAATGGGTGTGCGAACATGATCCTCAGCATCACTAGGTGATGATGGAACTGTTGAATGAAAGGGAGGCAGACAGTACATTGAGACAGTGCCTGCTCCCACATGGGATTGTGCAGTTCCATCAACAAAGAAGGTTGAGTGAGGATTGACATCAAGCTTCCTCTTGGACAGGCAAATTTCTTAATAAAATACTCGAACTAGTCCTAGAGATAAGAAAACTTCATCTCGCTCCTTGGAGCTTAAAACTGTAAGTCACGGAAGTGCTGCCAAAAATAAAAAATGGATTCATGCAGAGCCCTCCGTTGTTGTAACAGTTTCCAATCAATATTTTCTGGATCAAAATAATGGAATGTGTCTTCAATATAAAAAAAGTGCTCACATGGGTGCAAAGTGTCAGCTGGTAGGTTGAGCACCCAACGAAATGGGGATTCACGAAGTGTGAATGCAAGCAACAAACTGACCGACTCATTAGTAAACTCATATTCCTCATAAATCATGGAAAACAAGTTCCATAAGTTCTCAGGCTAGGCCACTTCACCTTCACAATCATACGTGTGAGTGGAAAAGAGATTGAAAACCTTCCCTGAGATGGAGACTTCTTCATGATTCAAAAAACACTTCGGGGGAAGAAGAATGCAAGACTCCATGAAAGACATGCAAAGGTTAAAAACTAGATGAGAGGACACTGCTTGTCATTGGGCCCTCCTACTAGCGTCAAAAATGTTGATGATGTTGGACCTGCCAACATTTCAAGCGGATATACTCGGTAAGAAGTCCCAATGATACCTCAAATAATTTGGTGTAGGATTCCTAGTAGTGCGTCGTAAGGTAATGCCTTGACTGCAATGTTGCATAGAGGAAAATAAGATAACTATGTTAGTAGCAAGGGTGTGACAGATGCAGTGAGTCAAGGAATGAGTATGAGAGGTTCCAACACTTCAAAGGGAGGGAAGGTGAAGGTGAGTTCCAGGTTGAAAGGGATCAGCCCCAACTCGGCTAGGAACACACAACAAAAAGGACATGCACAGCTTCCGGAAGAGAAATCGACATGGATGCGACAATCCCAACATACAAGGTAAGATAACACGAACAACACTCACAGATCAGTATGAGACTAGTGTGACAGTTGATATAACAAAGTTAAGAGAAAGGTCTGTCTGATGTTCAGCAAAGCAGTCGACATGGAAAGTGACAACATTAACAACATATGAAACACATTAACAACAAGATTCATATAATTGCATACAAATCAGTTCATATACAAGTACATAAGTTAAACAACATACATTATTAAGGCAACTGGAGCAGTCCAACTACAATAACAACATATGCATGAAAATGTGCTAGATTTTATTATATAAGGAAGTGTAAGTCACGATCATACAATACACCATGTAAACTTGCTAGCCCTATCAGTAGAATGTTACAGCCACATCCACATGCTACTCCAAAGATATGTACTAGCTTCATGCAGTGGAGAAGCCAAGGTGCACTACAATACTGTCCAAGTCTTCTTCAAAATAGTCTTAGCAGAAGTTTGGCTGACCAAAAGCCTATACAATGAGTTATGAGGGACTATTTATAGCAAAAGGTGTAGTGACCCTTGGCATTCCCCTTTGTGATGGTTCAACTACCCTCACGACTCTTCAACTACACTGTGACTATTACATCCAACTATTGACACTTGAATTAAACTTGACATGACTCAACATTGCAATGAACATGTACTCATGTGAGACAACATGGTTTGAGCAAGCCTTGCAAGACATCACTGACACTCAGTCTGCTATGGTGAGACAAACTCTTTCACATGCTTGTGATGGTAAACCTGGTGAGCTGATGTCAAGCTTGGTTGTCTGTGATGATGTGCATGGACCTCATGGTGACATATTGCTAAAGCGAACTCTTTCCTCCAGTACATCTAGTACATTGATTCGACCACTTCATCCAACTCGTCTTCTAACATGCACATTGTCTTCCTGGGTATGGTTGAACCGACAACACTGTTATAGCTCCAAATACGACCTTCTGTATTTGTGATGCCTGATTTATGGCTTAGGGCAACCCCTCCTTCCAGACTTGGTCCAAATGTTCAAAAACAATGTTTTACTCCCTGTATGTGACTTTTCCCTATATTAAATGCGTGTAGACACGGGTCAGTCTATACCCAACCCTCGTATATGTCTTAAAACACTTAAAAAACAAATAAATTTCCTTAATTATGTGTGGAGATCATGGTTTTTACAGGTTTTACCTATTGATTACCTATTAGTTCCCGTGGCCCAACTGTTCCCAACTGTTTCCCAACTAAAAAACTACTTTGGGAGAAGTATAAAAATACTTCAATGGGAAGGCCTTAAGGAGGAGAAAAATAGAGAATTACTCTACTAAGATTATCCCCTGATCAAGTCTAAAGATCCCTATGCTTCAAGCACTTCCCTAGTGGAGTCAGCTCCATCTTTTAGCTTTATTGATCATCTTCTTATATGTGATATTCATACATGTACTTGCTCGATCGTGATTAGATGATCCACTATGTACTTTCAGTGTCTTATACTTGTATACACAGTGGATCTGCTTGTACTTGATGTGTGGACATGATTTACTTTCTCTAAGCATGGGTATGCCCACCTCAGACAGTTATCTCTTTCTAATCTTCTTTTGTTGGCTTGGTAGGGTGAAATCTGGTGAAGTCCTTCCTGGTTTTTGGCAGGTTTCCTTTCCGTATACTTAATACATTTTGGCCATCATGTTCCCCTTCTAACCTTATATATTAGGGGGCATCTATTATAGCTCCAAATACCACCTTATGTATTTTTTATGCTTGGTTTATGGCCTAGGGCAACCCCTCCTTCCAGACTTGGTCCAAATATTCAAAAAATAATGTTTTACTCCCTGTACGTGACTTTGCCCTGTATTAAACGTGTGTACACACTGGTCAGTCTATACCCAACCCACGTATATGTATTAAAACCCTTAAAAAAATTAAATTTCCTTAATTATGGGTAGAGATCACGGTTTTTACCTGTTTATTACCAATTAGTGCCCGTGGCTCAATTCCCAAATGTTTCCCAACTAAAAAACTATTTTGGGAGAAGTATAAAAAGACTTCAATGGGAAGGCCTTAAGGAGGAGAGAAAATAGAGAATTACTCTACCGAGATTATCCCCTGATCAAGTCTGAAGATCCTTGTGCTTCAAGCACTTCCCCAAGTTCAAGAATCCCTTGTTTCCTTGAGAGTTGATATCCTTTCACTTGTGGAATATATCCTTGTGTTGGTTATGGAAGGAGCCTTTTGAAAATCGGGACTGGACGGACCTGGAGGACGGTTCCACTTGGAGTTAGAAGATGAAGACTCAGGTGAACTCTTTCTATGTTTTGATTATAGTTATCTGCAATAAAAGAAACATTGTATTGTTCCTGATATCAACTTTGCTTATGCATTTGATGTTATTATTACAGTTTATGTATAAATGACTATTTCAACGTATAACTAACCATCTATTTATATGCTATAAAGTTGGTTTCACTATAATGCTTTATCTATATGATGTTTTGTGTCCTTGAATTAGTTGTTTTGCAGGTTCAAAGATCATGAGGAGTTGGAGAGGGTTTGAACCCTGGCTGGAACTACCCGAATGAAGGACCCCTGGTATGTACATCTTCACATAGTTTGCTCGTTTAAGCATTTTTCCTAAGTTATTTGCTTGTTTCTTTTTGTGGATTACTCCTGCTCTGCTAGGGTTCTGACACAAAGCCCTAGGGGACTTTATCCCTTAACAAACACACTAATGCATAGCATGGAAAATTTTAGGGGCGAATGTTCGCCCTTTGGCAAAATTAAGGGGTTTTAAATTTTTAGTGGGGGAATATTTTGTATCATAGTACATTTTTACAAATCACCTCAAATAGCCCACCTTATTTTAAGGGAGAGGGTAAAAAAGGTAAATTTAGCCCTTGAAATTAGGAGTTACAAACTTCCATTCGCCCATTTTCAAGAATAGGTTTTATTTAAGTGAATCCTATGGGCCAAATACCATATTTATAAAAGAGGTATGGTAAATTAATAAAAATATAAATAATGAGAGGTATGGTAAATAAATAAAACATTTTTTATATTTACTCCATAAGTCACCTTATATTTACGAACACTCAAAAAATTTATATTTAGGTAAAACCTATGGGCAAAATAATATGGGACAAATACCATGGACTAGATTGTTATTAATACCATGCAAAAAAACATTATTAACCCTAATATTAGCATTAATAAAAATAAAAATGGCACATGGTATTCACCCATGGTATTCACCAAAATGGCACATGGTATTGACCCGTGGTATTCACCTAGAATGTAGCCTATTTAAATGGGGGGATTAAACTAGCATAGATCCATCTTTACTCTGGATCTACTAACCCCCGAGGTATCAAATATCGTGATATGCAAACTAGCATAGAGTGAAAAAATATTTGATCCGATCAAGAGTAAAATGGATGTTGTAATTTGATGTATGTTAAACATTTTAGCTTGGTTAAAATAAAAGTAAAATACAAATCAACTATTAATTTTATTAATTTTTATAAATTGCTAATAGTAATTTTTAAGCTCCAGGTTTACGATAACCCATGGTATTGACCCATGGTATTCATGTGAGCATAGACTATTTAAAGGGGAAATTCTATCTTAGATCCATCTTAATTCTCGGTCTACCAAGTGCTCAGAGGGATAAATAGATTTCATCCCCCTAAGAGTGGTAGATGTGGAGTTAAGATGGATATAGGTTGGTTTTTATGATAATGAAGATATTAAATAGACTTAGGAAATTATATTGTAAAAACATCTTAAGGTGAATGGTTAAAGCATAGACATTGGACAAGTATATTTGTATACTTCTGTTTTAAACTGAAACAAATCCAGGGCTAAAAGGAATGGATTGATTGCACTAGTCATCCTTCTATAACTTTCCAACATAGGCTGGAGTAAACAGATTGTAATTTGGGTAATTTTTCTAACTGCAAATAGGAACATACTTGTGTATTGGAAAGGTGGTTATGAGGACCCAAGAAGTGATGAATTTGAATTTTTCTTGGTTTTATATATAGTATTAGGTTTTTTCTCATGCTTTTTGTGAATGACATAGGTGAATTTTATCCTACAGCCACTAGGTTATCGATATGTAATTTCGGTAATTTTGATTTCAAAAGACATTTTAAATAAATGCAATGATTTCATTTATGTATTCAATAAACACAATATTCTAATGGAATTATGCATTTGTGGTTTACCTATACAGATTCCATGGAGAAGTATTAGTGGTGTGACATCAATTGTTCTCAAGCAGAGGCTTTAGTTTTACTCTTTTCTAGAAGCAAATATTTTCTTCCAACATTTTTGACTTCCATGAAAAATTTGAAAGTCCTAATAGTATTCAATTATGGGTTCAAGAGAGACATAGTATTCAATTATGGGTTAAAAAGATCCACATTGAATGATCTATCGGCCTTATCTTCACTTAGTTTAAGACTATCCACTTGGAGAGGCTGCATGTGCCCCCACTTCAAGAGCATAGTAAAGTCATGTAGAACTTAGAGAAGCTATATTTAAGCTTTTAGTGAAGATTGTAAAATTGTCTGGGTTCAATAATGCTCATTCGAGCATTAAGCTTCCAATAATGCTAGATTTTAACCTGGAGTACTTTTATGATTTGGAGGAGATGCCCCTTTGTATTTGTGACACATCTTCAGTTGTGAATTGGACTATTACTAACTTTCATTTCCTTCGAAAGTTACCTGATGACTTGGGGAACCTCAACTCTTTAAGAATGTTAAGGAAGGAAAGAGAGTAAATTATGTTAAGTTCTATTATGCTTTTCAAGTTTTTATTGGATATCTACAACGTTTCAGGTAGGAAAGTACATTCTGTTAATGAAAATTTGCCTTGATAGAAAGGCCCAATTTCAAATTCTAATGCTTTCAAAAAAAATTGTATAACTGTAATGTTTCTAAAAGGAAATAATATTTTTTCAATTTAAGTATCATGATCCCATATTCCAACTTATTTTTCAGTAACCCATTAGGCTTTGTAGCTTTGAATAAATCCATGTCTTTTGATAAGATCCTCTTCCAAATTAGAACGCAGTTTCCTTTTGGCAATAACCACATACAATGTCTTGATTTTGTTATTGAGAAAATAGATGTTATGAAACAAGCTTTTTCCATACAAGGACTTGATTCATTGATTATGTATCAATTATGGCTCTTGATGTAACATTGTCTTGATTTTTTTGCTTGAAAATAGAGGTTACGCTTTACTATTTCACAGAATTTCTTGCAATCTTTCCATAAGTATTGATTTGTAATCTCAGTCATTGGGGGATGACAGTAGTGACAAAGGTAATATTCCATGGTTTGAAGTTCCCCTCTTACTAAATATTTAAATATATCGCCACAATTTAACTGTTAGTTAAAGGAATTGTATTTGATTTGTAAACAATTCATTGCTTGATTTATAGATTTTGATTTTTTCCCTTTTTTATTTTTTTCTTAGATTTGGTATGAGATATCTTCTAATACTTGGGTTCCCTAGTTTCCCCACCATAGCTACGAGGTTTAGATGATATCATTAAATATTCTCGGAACATTACAACTTTTCCAGTAAGTGTGCCTTGAAACATTGTTGTTGCTTTTCCATGGTGTTAATGCAAATAAACACTGCAACTAGTGCCATTATTTAGATTAACTGCTGAAATCTAGGTGGTCTTGTAATGATGGAGTGATTTTTTTCTAGATACTAAGGCCATATGCACTTTTATCTCTTATGTTGTCCTCAGATATTCAAATTCAGAATAAGAATTGAGGTCTCGTTTCCACTGTAGATTGCAATCAATTTCTTAAACATAATATATAGTAGATTATATTTTACTAATCAACTATGGATGTGATCCCTCACATGAAACAAAATTCAAAGTGACTTTGATTTCACATTGATTTTTCAAAACGTCCACACAGGAAAGGAGATTCAACGTGACACTGATTTCACACTGATTTGTCAAATGGAGGCAAGAGAAAAGGAAACTTTGTATTCAACAATGCTCTTAATTTCATATGTACATGCACAGACATATTAGTAGAAAATATTGAAGGTTTTCCTAAGTAATATTTTCCATTCCACTACATTCTTTACAACTTGTAAATAAATAACTTGGAACAATTCATTACACTACTTGTTATTCTTTATTAATTAGTGGTTAAGATTTTGATATTGAACTCGCTAAGATTTTTCTTCCTTCTGTGAAATTGTGTGTTCTATAATGCTTCTTTTCCATTCACTATGTATAGCATATAAAGTGTGTCTAATGGAGTAGGAATATTGGAAAGTCTTTTGGTCCTTGAACTATGTTATAAGGCAGAAACCCAACAGGGCAGGGTAGGTGCATCCCCACAAAGGGGTCACAAATACCAAAGTTGGTATTGGCTAGTGCCTTGAGCTAGAAAATTTCGTTTACCCTTGTATTAATAGTGAATATGGAGAGGATTCCAATATTATCTTTATAAGATTTATATCAGTTAAGATTGATGAATAAAATTCATGAGACATGAGCTAGGATGTCCTTGCAAGGTGGTTGTTGATTATTGGAAGCTATGATGGCCATTATGTCAGGCTAGGTGGTCGCACTCCCTTGACCGTGAGCATGATTGTGATCAAGATGGAAGACTTCATAGTCTAGATTGATTGTTTACAAGTGATAGTTAGTGGGCTCATTGACAAAAGCTTCTATTTCACTAATCCTTTTTATAGAGTTGTCAGCTTCAATTTCCAAAGGTTTTAATTACACTATAGAGTTGAGTTCTGAGAGAGTTGTGATTCACAATGTTAAGTATAGCAACTATGGCACTTGAAAGAAGACAAGCATAGTAGATGTATCAGACTCTATTATAAGCTTACTTGCATATTAGAAGGGAAATGTGAAAAAAAAATAGTGATATTGCCACCATGTGGCTCTTGTCATATATGGTTTTATACTTTTTCAAAAAATTCTCTAAGAGTTCACAATGCTAAGATTCACTAGCACCTTACAAAGTTTTATTATTTAGTGAAAGAGTCACCAAGATCTTACAAGATTTTATAATTGAGTAAAATATTCGCCATGCCTGGTGAGAGATTCGCAAAAAAATTATATATGCATATTATATTATTGATAAAATCACCTTCCATTTTTCCTATATATCATGGAGATTCTCCCATTTATTATACATATAAATTTAGGTGGGGTTCTTAAAATTTTCCCTGATGCATAGTGTCCATGTTGATCTTCAAGTGTGTGTTAGTGGTCATGCGCATCCACTTGCCGAACTGCATGTTCAGCCCCAGTTGGACTTGATTCTTGTCTTCCCCTTGGTCAGTTTGTTGAATGGGTTGGATTGCATGTGTGTGCTCAATGCCATGCATGTTGTTGGATCCTTTGCATGTGATCCAACATTTCTCACCATGTTTTCTTTGAGTCAGCTGTTGGGATGGATCCTTAACTTGTACTGGTGCAGTTTCATCCGTGAGTGAATGTTGCGCCCACTATTGTTCATATTCATGCTGCAACTCATTAGTCTGTCTTTGCAGCTTCATGTTCTTCCTGACTTGTTGCTTCAGCACATGCAACTCTTTCTTTGTTCTATCTTCTACCTTCCCGCAATCTTCATGTCACACCATCACTTCATAGCCCGAGTTTCAAAAGTTTCTTTCATTATCAGTGGATCTGCTTTATCTTGCAACTTTGATCTGCCTCTATGTTGTCAACAACCTTCCTCTTGCATTCCCTGCATTCCCTTCATTTGTTGCGTTCGCTGCATTCGGTATGCTACCTTCAGCTTCTGCTCATGATGCTACTCATTTTGATGTTGTTACTTGATGTCCTTGTCCATGAACAACTTGATGCCTTCGTGAGTAGGTAAGCCCATGGGCACTTGATCGACTGTATCCCCAAGCATGCTCTGAACGATGTCTTCATCTCTACTCCCTTGGAAACCATTGTACCTATACTGCTGAGAGGCAGATGAACACTTATGATACTTGGAGAGATGGAAACACTCATAGCAAGCAATCTGTCAACCGAAAACCAAAATTAACATGAGAAATGACTGGGAACATACTTGGATGAATGATCATGAAGGTTTCATAATTTTGGCTAGGAAGTTGGGAGACCAACTACCAAGACTGCACAAGGCATAGTCTGGGCTGCTGGGAGACTGATTAACTACTGGAACTGCAAAATGCACAATTCAGTTAGCAGTTGGCTACTGGGATTGTACAATGCATGATTCTAGTTGGGAAAGATTGCTGGCTCGAGGATAGATTTACGCAAATTTTTGGGCCAAGAAACCACTGAACTCCAGAAATGCACAATTCAGTCTATGAGGCTAGAGCTGGGGTAGAATGTGAAAATTTGGAGAGGAAGGTGAGCCTTCCTCCTCCAGATTGCACAATGCAACCTTGGTGAAGGCAGTGGTCGTGCCAAGGTTGGCTTCACTCACTGACAGGAAACTGAAATCAAGTCAATGAAATGCATGGCGACACTAAGTGATAGCAGAAGTGATAAACAGTGCATGAAAAACATGAATGGAGGATTGAGCAAAGAGATCAACATGCATGTGGGTGAGGTCGTTCTCTGGTTGGGAAAACGTCTGTGAAAAACATTTTCATGCATGCCATAGTAGTGAGATAGAAATTAAAATTGAAACAAAGCTAGGAAAAGCTAGAATATATGTAAATGACAACAAGCGTTCAGAGAAATCAAGAAAACAACACTCACACAAGCGAATAGACAAAAAGCGACAGAAATGTAGCACAAGGCATGGGAAGTAGGATTAATCCAAAACAATTGAGTTGAATGTGCCAATTTCTCCTAGATGTGATGTGGGATGTCAGAGCTACAAGGTTTATGTGAGGAATGAGCTCTGCGACATCTAGTTGATGAGTTTTGATAACATCGAGGTTGTGACGTGAATGCCACAAATATAGGGGAAGTGACACTTGGAGGGAAGTTTCTAAATTTTTCCTTGCATGTAACCTTCAACTACTAAAAATAGATCCCTGAAATAAGGGATGCCTTTACATGCTACCTTGGGAGAAATGGCTCCTGCATGAAACTCTATTTTGCTAAGTCCCGGAGGGAACTGGTCAACTTTGCCACACATGCAAGAGACTACTTGACTACTGGAGAAAAATGTGCATTCCTGACTGTAAGCTAGGCTGACTTCCCAAGGTGATTGCGCAATTTTTGGGCCCATAAACTAACCGCTAACCATATTTGAACAAATTCTAGGCTGAACTACCTGTTGATGGGAAAAATTGCACAAATCCTACTGGGAGGGTTGGTTGGTAGGATTGCACAATCCTGGAGCAAAGCATGTTGTCAAAGGGAATTATGTAATTCCTGGAGGGAAGGCTAGTTTCCCTCCAGAAATGAGAAAATTTCACTGGGAAGCTTCTCAACCTGCAACTAGACCAAGTTCGAGTGAGTAGCTTGTGAAGGGAAAATATTAAACTGTGATCAACATGCTACCTTTGAGCAAGAAATAAATTGAAGCTTGAGGACTTGACGAAGCAAGGAAAGCTATCATGAAGGTTGGTAGGGGTGATCCAAAATAGGTTAAGACAAAATTTTGGAGGGTGGTTGTAGCCTCTACAACAAGTCAAGGCAAAATTAGGACCATGATAAGACCAATTATATATCAAATGAGGAGGAAAAAAAACTTCTCAAGAGACTAAAAAACAACAATGAGAGATTCAAAGGTATGTTGTCATTCAAGTGTGTCAATTGTGGTAGGATATGATTCTTTGGCTCTAAATTTCCTTATAAAGAACCTACTAGGATTGAAAAGAAAGAGAAAGGAAAGAAAAATTCTTAGAAAATTTTCAAGAAAAAAAAAATCTAAAAGGAAAAGCTTCTATTCTAATGAAGACAACTACGTCTCTATGAATTAAATATGATTCTGACTCAAACCTTGATGAAAATATCCTCATGGAATTAGAAAACAAAATATCTAAATTGAAGGGAACCAAGCTATAATAATGTGAAGCAGTAGCTGACATGGAAGGTGAACTACTTAGAGCATTAGAGGAATAGACAGACTTAGGGTGATGAACAAAAATCAGAAAAGTGGAATAAAAGCTTATGAGGAGAAGGACAATATAGAAGAAGATGTCACTTTTAAACATCCATTTAGAAAACCCATGGGCCTTTGGATTGACAGTGAAGGGTGAGATGTTAAGACACTCTATGAGATAGGTCACTAGCTCAGATCCCCCATGAGTGTTCACTAAAAAAACAGAAATACATTTAGAAGAATCTAAATGAGAGGAGGTGTAACATCACTGGTCAAAATTCCATGTAAATAAACTTAATAAAATAAAAATAATACCATGGTATTGGGACACTTATTCCAAGTTCAATGTTGGGCAAGACACCCTAGTGTGGGTGTTCATTTCGTTATTATAGCTCAGGAAATTAGAAAAGGCAATGGAAAAGACTTTGGAAAGGAAAAGTGGCATTAATTGGAATTTTATCTATGAAAATAAAGGAAATTATGAGAAAAGGAGGGTGAAAGGTCACAAGTTGTGTGTGAGGAGGAAAATGAAGGAAAATAATGGAAAATGAGGAAGCCTCATTAATAAAAAAGGCTTTTGAGGATCAGTTCACAACCTTTTGTCAGTTTAGTTTTGGATCTCTCTCTATTATATCTCTTTGACACTCTTAGACGCTTTTTATTAGAGCACTTTAGCATTTGATCAAGGAAAAGCACAGAAGGTAAAGGGAAGTAAATATCAAGCAAGAAATAGTAGGATCAAGTGGCTATAGCAGGATTATTTGCAGGTATCGAGTTGCATGTATGTTTTCCTTACTATTTTTGGCATGCATGGTTATGCATGTGTGTTCTTGGTTCTCTTGTTGTCATGAGCATGGGTTTTGCAACGTGTGATAGTGTTCTTTAGCCTTTCCTTTCCATTTCTAGATAGCCATGGTGTGATGGTTTCTCTCTCATTTGGTTAAGATGGATTTTTGGATGCTTTTGAAACTAAGTGAGGTGGTATATGAAATAAACAACACAAAGCCTAGGAATCCCTACACTGGAGAAGGTGGGATTGTGGTAAAGGTAGTAATTGTATGCCTCAATGGGCCTAGGAATCCTTGAACAGTAAGTGGTGGGATATATGATAAATCCTAGAGGTGTGTTCCCTCTATTAGGCCTAGGAATCATCGATTTATGAATGGAAGGATATTCATTAAAGCCTAGAGTTTGGAGTCTCGATTAGGCCTAGGAATCCTCAACTGGTGAATGAAAGGATATACAGTAAATCGTAGAAGGTGGAGTCTCAATTAGGCCTAGGAAACCTTGATCGGTGAATGGCAGGATATGACTAAGAGGCAGGAAAATTCCTTAGGTGTCGATGGAGAGACCCAGACACATCCATGCTTATTTAAGGCCTAGTGATTAAGTGGAGATTGTGGTATATCTTAGGTCTATTGATGAGGGCTGAGGTGTTCTAGCCTCGAGAAGCCCTGGTTAATTTTGGTCATGAGTCCCACATTCATGCTTGAAATATGGAAGCAGGGTGATTGGCTGAAAGAAATATTTGGTTCAACCAATCTATGGTCAGGTGGTTCATGGAAGTCCGAAACCTGGCTGGCTTATGAATTCATTAATAATAGTTCCTTCTGTTGGAAATAATACTAAGAGGGGGAGGGGCGGGCGAATCAGTATTAGAAAATCAATAATTTTTCATTTCCATAATTAGATTCATATACGCTACTTTAGTTAAGAGAACTTGTGTGTACACGCAACTATGTTTAATGCAACTAGCATATATCCAACAAACTTATGATTTAGTTAATTCATAATATGTGGATCTTTAATCAGTGCATCAGAAATTTCTTAACCATATAAATAATAACCATGTGCAGTAAAACTAGAACAGATCATCACACATAAGAAACACACATTAACACCAAGATATAAGGTGGAAACCCAATGTGGGTGAAAACCACTTGCTGCAATCGTCTCTATCTTCTTTTAATAATAAGAATATTCTATTTACAATTTTTGTATTGGTGCAGTCTTATACCAGTACGCAGGCTTCTACCTATAGAAGGCTACAACCTTCTCTCGTTCTTTAGCTTCTACTGGAAGGGAGCTACAACCCCCTAGCTCTTGTACTAGTTGATATATTTACTAGTATGTAGGTGCCGACCTACAAAAGGCTACAACCTTCTCTCTTCTTCCAGGGACCACGTTTCATAAATTTTCAGAATGGATCCATCAACAACATCATTCAATCATCAAATATATCTGCATCAACCAATCTCCTTTTGAACCAACCACAACCGAATCAATCAATCATTCCATCGATCTGATCATTCAAAATTTTGTCACCAAAATACAGTAACCAAAACCCAAGCAATAACCCAGAACACTGCATCAGCAAACAGAAGCAATTAAAACATATTTTATAAGGTATAAGCTACTTCCATGTGTCGAACCTGCGTGCATACATGCTCTCCTCAAAGGGAACCAATGTATAGATCTGCAAATCAAATTTATGATGTATATGTTGATTTGATATGCAGAACCAGCATGTATACCCTTGTTTTCTAAAGTGAACCTATGTACAGATCTGTAAAGGATGATTTAAACATAACAAATATTCTAGACTTCAATCATATCCAGATCATCATATTTATAGACTACAACATGCGCTAGTTATTCACATACATGATCAAACCACATAAAGATAATTCACTTCAATTCTTAAGATCCTGATACATCATTAGATCTTATACTTCATCAATCGCTAAGGTTCTTCCTCGGTTCGAGTCAAGCATGACACCACACGCCAACAACCTGCATATTAGATATCACATTATATTAGATACTCGATACTTGCACACTTGGCCTAATGATCTTCTCCTCCTTTTATAGATTTAGGCCTCTCTCAATAACATGGACCAAAACAACTTAGGACCAATACCTTGGACCAAATACTTGGGGTCAATACCTTAGACCCGATACCTTGGACCAATACCATGGATCAAAATATAATGGACAAAATACTTCAGACCAAACACTTAGTTTTCGAAGGTATAAACGCTTTACCTTTTGTGAAAGTGCATGTGTGCATATATGTGACTTGTATACAGTGAACCCATGTGTATACGTGGCTTGGTCAATGGTGAACCTGTGTATACCTCTATTTCTTCATTCTATGTATTTTTATCTGTAACTCTGTGCTGTTAACCTGTAGTACTATGATCTGTCATCTGAATGAGTTTCCTTCTAAATTGATTCCATGAAGTTGCCCTATAATTCATTACCTTTGTAAACACTCTTGTCATGCATTCTATCACATCTAATATCTCTTCTGTAGATTCATTTAGTTACCATATACAAGAGAGTTGTTCTACTACGAGTGGGTTGCCATCAAGTACAACACATACATCATAATGCCAACAATCTCCCCCTTTGGGCTTGATGGCAACAACCACACCAAGTCACTCTCCCCCTTTGACATCATTGGCAAAGGGTCATGCTCCCCCTAAGTGCATGCTGAATTTTCTGATATGCTAAAGTGATGATTGAGCTCCCATGATTGAGTCCATGCTCCCCCTGAGAATAAGCAAAGTCTGCAAAAATGTGTTCTAAAAGAAGAACATGACTCCTTCCTATCACCAATGACTGATACATGCATTCATATCCCAATTCAAGTGGGGATATACCAAATTTAACTCATCCACCCAACCAAGTGGGGATATATCAATTGTTTATACATGTCAAAAACAAGAAACATTACATCATCCATCCCATGCATAGTGGGGTTACAAATTAGGTCTTTTTATGACCATTACATTAAAATATATACATGACATATATAATAGAGACCAAATGTCTTAAACAAGACCATGATAGTCATCAGAAACTATCATTAGTAGCATCTGTCAACAACATCCAGACCAGCAACCTATATATGTCCATCATTAGTTCCCAAAATATCATCAACCATGTTCTCATTCTGAACCTGTTCCACCTGATCATCGTCAGATCTGATCATTGCATATGTCAGTAAGAGATATCAAAGCATCATCATCAATCAGATATACATCAAGTGATCAACAACACTATGAGGACCAATATATCAACAACTTGAAGTCATCATAAAAAAGAGTAGATAACTGATAGAACCATAGCAGACCCCCTTTTCTCCTGAGTTTGGTCCACTGATTCTCTTCAAACCAACATATATGTGACTGTGTCCATAGAAACTCGTGTTTTTACACAACTACACTTCATGAAACTCATGTATAACCACCTTTCTCTAAAAAATAAGATTTAACAGCAAGACGATGCAGAAACTACTCCCAGCTTTTGTCTGAGATATTCAAATGTCTCTATGGGCAGTGGTTTAGTGAATATATCAACAACCTATTCTTTGGAGGGAACATACTCCAATTTTACCTTTTGTTCAAGCATTTGTTCACATAGGAAATGATATTTGATGGGTATGTGCTTGGTCTTGGAGTGCATGACTGGATTCTTTAAAATACTGATGGCACTTGTATTATCACATAGAATGGAGATGGGTGGAGTACATGTGATCTGAATATCTTGCAAGGTTTGCATCATCCAAAGTAATTGTGTGCAACAAGATATAGAAGCCACGTATTCTGCTTCAGCTATAGATAATGCAATTGAACTTGATTTCTTGCTGAACCAAGAAACCAACCTAGAACCCATATAGAATGCACCACCACTAGTGCTTTTTCTATCATCAAAACTTCCTGCCCAATCTGCATCTATATATGCATGAAGTGTAAGATCTGTATCTCTAGGATACCATAAACCAAAGTTTTGTGTTCCTTGAAGATATTTGAAAATCCTTTTGACTGCTTGAAGGTGTGATTCCTTTGGATTTGCTTGGAATCTTCCAACTATTCCTGCTGCATGCATGATTTTAGGTCGGGTAGCTGTTAAATAAAGAAGACTGACAATCATGGATTTGTAAGTTGGTTGATGTACTGCTACTGATTCATCATTTGAGCTGAGACTACATCCTGTTACCAATGGAGTACATACTGGTTTAGAATCTTCCATGCCATACTTTTTCAGGATCTGTTCGAGATATTTGGTTTGTGAGAGAAAAATACCATCTTTATTTTGTTAAACTTGTAGACCAAGAAAGTAAGTAAGCTCAGCAAGAAAGGACATTTCAAATTCTTGCTACATTACTGAAGAAAAATTCTGACTCATGGATTCTTCATTGCTGCCAAAAATGATATCATCAACATACACAACAATTATTAGCAATTTATCAATGTCCATCTTTGTATATATATTGCTATCTTTTGACCCCCTTGAAAACCCTATTGGTGGAGATATTTTTCAAGATGGTAATACCATGCCCTTGGAGCCTGTTTTAGACCATAGAGAGCTTTTCTAAGTTAGCATACAAGCTTTGCATCATTTCCAAGAATGAATCCTTCTAGTTGTTCAATATTGACTTATTCTTCTAAGTCTCCATTAAGAAAGGCAGATTTTACATCCATTTGGTATACTTTGAATTTCTGAAAACTAGAAAGAGCAAGAAACGTTTTGATGGCTTCAAGTCTAGCAACAGGTGCAAAAGTTTCTTCAAAATCTATACCTTCTTGTTGAGAATATCCTTTACAAACAAGTCTAGCCTTGTTTCTAATAACTTCTCCATTTTTTATCAGCTTGATTGAATATCCATTTAGTTCCTATGATATTCTTATCATGAGGTCTAGGAACTAATTCCCAAGTATTATTCTTTTCAATTTGCTCAAGTTCTTCATTGATGGCCTTGACCCAAAATTCATCTCTGCACACTTCATTTACATTTTTAGGTTCAGTAGAAGATAGTAATTCTAGATAGCTTGAAGCTTCAGCAATGGTACTTCTAGTCTGCACACCTGCCCCTTTTCTCCTAATATTTGAGCTTCTGGATGATTTTTGTGAACATACCTGGACAAAGTCTTTTATTCTATCGTTATCTCTTCTTCTGGTGCTTCATTGGTTTCTTCTTTGGAACTACTGTAATTTGATGTGAGAAAACGATCCTCATCTTATTCATTGTCATAATCTTCAGTTTTTATCTATTTTGGATTTTTGCATGCTTCATCAACCACAACATCAATACTTTTAATAATTTTCCCAAGTATTTTATTGTAACATTTATATCCTTTACTTTGGGAAGAGTAACCAAGAAGAATACCTTCATCTGCTCTGGGTTCAAACTTACCAAGTTTTTCATCAGTGCCTTTGATGTAACGTTTTCTTCCAAAAACCTTGAAGTATTTTACAGTAGGAGTCTTACCATACCAAAGTTCATGTGGAGTTTGAATTCTGTTTACCTGAAAATTTTCTTGGTTGAGAATAGTGACGATGGGGAATGCAACTTCACCCCAGAAGGTTGCAAGAGTTCCAGATTCATCTAGCATAGTACGGGCCATTTGTTGAATAGTTCTATTCATCCTTTCTACCACTCCATTTTATTGAGGAGTCCTTGCGGTGGAGAACTGCCTTTTTATTATATGTTGTTCACAAAAGTCAAAGAATTCATTTGAGGTAAATTCCCCTCCTCAATCAAATCTGAGGCATTTGATTTTACAATCTGATTCATTTTCAACCAAAGCTTTGAAGGCTTTGAACTTTTCAAATGCTTCATATTTATGCTTTAAAATACCTATCCAACACATTCTGGAAAAATCATGAATGAATAATATAAAGTATTCTTCTCCATGAGGTGAATTTTTCCTTGATGGACCACATAAATCAGTATGAACAAGTTCAAGAGGCTTACTAGCTGACCCTTCCTTTTCGATGAATTGAGATTTGGTTTTCTTACCGAATTGACATGATTTTCATATAGTATTTTCAGGAATTTTGGTATCTGGAAGATCACGAACAACCTGGAATTTGCATGCTTTTCTTATTTGAGAAAAGCTTTGATGTCCCAATCTTATGTGCCATAGTCAATTTTCATCATTTTTGCTTAGATAGCATTGTTGTTGTCCTCCCTTGAGTATGGATAGGCTGTTTGCAGTTCTTGTCCCTTTAATCATGGTTTCTCCTGTATCAAGCTCACGAACAACACATCCATTTGATCGAAACACTACTTCATTTCCTTGATCAAAAATTTGAATCACACTCAATAGATTATTCTTTAAGCCATCAACATACATAACATTCCCAATTTTAACTTTTTTCATACAAGAAAACAGAGCCTTTACCTTTTATGACAACAGGAGTGGCATTTCCAAATGAGACACTCTTTTCCTTTTCTAAGGCATTATATGAGTGTAGTTTTTCTCTCTCACCTGTCATGTGTTTTGAGCATCCACTGTCGATGTACCACTAGTTTTCTTTTCCTTCAACATACAAGGCTATACCATATCTTTCTGTTTGCGAATCTTTCTTTCTCCATATTTTGGGATTTAATGGAGTTTGCTCCTTTTGAGCTATTTTCTGAAATTTAGTCCTGCATTCAGATTCTTCATGGCCAAAGTTGTTACAGATTGAGCATTCTATTTCATTTTCAAGAAGAGAAAATTTATTATAGGAACTTTTATTCTTTGATCCCTATCACATTCCTTTGATTTCGTGCTTCTCTAGTCATGATAGTTTTGTAAGCAACACATTGAGTAGCTTTGTGTCCAAAATTATGACATGAGAAACATTGACCATTAAATAAGTTCCTGCGATTTCGAATCTACTGACCTATTGATTGTAGTTTCTATTGATATTCTTTGAAGCAAATTGAGTATGATTTACCTGAGTTTGATTGTGGCTTCTTTTCATCCTTGAAGTAAATTGAGCCTAATTCACCTGGTGATCTACTTTATGCCTTTGCTAACAATTGTCGAACTGTTCACTGCTCTTTGTTGCATCAAGATAGCTTTTGGTGGAGGTTGATGGCTTATGTGATTGAGATGTTTCTTCAGTATATCCAAGACCTGTCTTTATCAGAGGAGAGTGTTGTACTTTGATAATTTCATTTAAGGTTTCTGACCCTTTAACAAATCTAATATTGAGAGCTTTTGCTTTCTCAAAATCCTTTCTTAGACCCACAATTTCACATTCTAGCTTTTCATTATGTTTTTCTCTTTCAGCAAGTTGGAATTCCAAGCTATCTATAATCATATTCTTTTCTTCTAAACAGATTTTAAGTTTAGAGATTTCTTCATAAAGGTCATATTCATCTAAAGAATCCAAAAAATCATCATCTTCATAAGCCATTAGAAGTCTATAGTCATTACTATTTCCATCTTCATCACTATTTGATAAACCATCACTACCTTGATGAGTATAGTAGCTCTTTTTACTTACACTTTGTTTTCTATTCCATTTTGTAGAATCCTTCCCTCTATCATATTTATCTTTATGAGGACATTTGGTAGCATAATGAATGACTCTACCACAGGGAAAACATTTGAAAGGTAGTTTACCTCTGAATCTTCTGAAACCCTCGTTGAAGCTTCTTGACAAAGTTTGCTTCCTCTTCTACTTCTGAAATATTTTGTGATTCATTGAGTTCTTATTTTCCTTTTGTTGAAGCTTTAAATGTGACTTCTCTCATATCTGATGGACCTCCTTTTTTCATCTCAAAGGCAGTTAAGATTCCATGAAGCTGTGTCATAGTAATAGTCTGTAGATCTTGCTTTTCTTCTATGGCATATACTTTTGATTCAAATTTAGCAGTTAAGGATCTTAAAACTTTTTCAACTAAGGTAACTTCCTTTATCTCTTCACCCAGATTCTTCATGTAATTAACAATCTCTTCTATATGGAAGAAGTAACTAGTTATACTTTCATCATTGTGCATCTTGAGAGTTTCATATTGAATTCTGAGAGTTTGCAGTTTAGCATGTTTTACATGAGAGTCTCCTTCATAGCTTAGAATGATTTTGTCCCATATTTCTTTGGCTGATTTGAGCTTCATAACTTTGACAAAATTTGATTGTGACAGACTTCCCAATAATGTATTGATAGCCTTGGCATTGGTTTCATATTTCTTTTTACTTGTTGTATCTGTAAGAATTGCTGATGGAAATTTATATCATCCTTCCACGATTTCCCAGACATCTGTTCCAAGAGAATGAAGATAGGTTGTGGTTCTTACCTTCCAATAAACAAAGTTTCTCCCATCAAAGATCGGTGCTCTGATGGATCCCTCGCTTTCTTGATTACTCATGATGGTGGATCCTCCTTCGTGTGATCAAGATTCTTCTGAAGGACCTGCTCCAATACCAATTGTTGGAAATAATACTAAGAAGGGGTGGGGTGAATTAGTATTACCAAATCAATAAATTTTCATTTCCATAATCAGATTCATATACGCTACTTTAGTTAAGAGAACTTGTGTGTACATGAAACTGTGTTTAATGTAACTAGTGTATATCCAACAAACTTATGATTCAATTAATTCATCATATGTGGATATTTAATCAATGCATCAGAACTTTATTAACCATATAAACAATAACCAAGTGCAGTAAAAGTATAAAAAATCACCACACATAAGAAACACACATGAACACCAAGATATAAGGTGGAAACCCAATGTGGGAGAAAACCACCTACTACAATTGTCTCTGTCTTCTTTTAATAATAAGAATATTATGTTTATAATTTTTGTATTGGTGCAGTATTATATCAGTACACAGGCTTCTACCTGCACAAGGCTACAACATTCTCTCATTCCCCAACTACTACTAGAAGGAGCAATAACCCCCTAGCTCTTGTACTAGCTGATATATTTACTAGTATGTAAGTGTCGGCCTACAGAAGGCTATAACCTTATCTTTCTTCCAAGGACCACATTTCATAAATTTTCAGACTAGATCCATCAACAACATCATTCAATCATCAAATATATCTTCATCAACCAATCCCCTTTCGAACCAACCACAACCAAATCAATCAATCATTCCATCAATCTGATCATTCAAAATGCTGCCACCAGAATACAGTAACCAGAACCCAAGCAATAACCCAGAACACTGCAATAGAAAATAGAAAGAATTAAAACATATTTTATAAGGTATATGCTACTTCCATGTGTCGAACCTGCATGCATATGTGCTCTCCTCAAAGGGAACCAGTGTACAGATCTGCAAATCAAATTTATGATGTATACACTGCTTTGATATGCAGAACTAGCGTGTACACGCTTCTTTTCTAAAGTGAACCTGCGTACAGATCTATAAAGGATGATTTAAACATAACAACTATTCCAGACTTCAGTCATACCTAGATCATCATATTTACAGACTACAACATGCACCAATTATTCAGATACATGATCAAACCACATAAAGATAATTCACTTCAAGTCTTAAGATCTTGATACATCATTAGATCTTATCCTTCATCAAGTGCTGAGGTTCTTCCTTGGTTCAAATCAAGCATGACACCACAAGCCAATAACCTACATATTAGATCTCACATATATTAGATATTCGATACTTTCACACTTGGCCTAATGATCTTCTCCTCCTTTTATAGTTTTATGCCTCTCTCAATACCATGGACAAAAACCACTTAGGACCAATACCTTGGACCAAATACCTAGGGTCAATACCTCGGACCTGATACCTTGGACCAATACCATGGACCAAATACTTTGGACCAAACACTTAGTTTTCCAAGGTACATGCACTTTTATTTTTGTGAAAGTGTGTGTGTACGTATACATGACTTGTATACAGTGAACCCATGTGTATGTGTGGCTTGGTCAATGGTGAACCTGTGTATACCTCACTTTCTTCATTCTGTGTAGTCTAATCTACAAATCTCTGTTGTTAACCTGTAGTATGTGATCTGTCATCTGAATGAGTTGCTTTCTAAACTGATTCTATGAAGCTACCGTACAATTCATCAACTTTGTAAACACTCATATCATGCATTTTGTCACATCTAATATCTCTTTTGTAGATTCATCTAGTTACCGTATACAAGAGAATTGTTCTAGTACAAGTGGGTTGCCATCAAGTACAACATGTTGAGTAGTAAAAAGGGTCTTTTTAACCTCTATTTACCCTATATTAATTATCAATCCAGGTATGATTTTTTATCTCAAGAGTGTACTCAGTCTGAGGCGGTCACTTGTCAAGAGTAATGCTAGTAGTATAGTGATTTTACAAAATTAAATAAATGCTGGAAACAAACTCTAAATGTAATGGAAAGAAATTGAAATGCTTTGTAACTAAATCTTTCATTTAAGAAACTGCAGTTCTCATCAGTCAAGGATGCAGTAATGATAACTCTTTCCTTTGTAAATTAATGCAAATGAAAAGCAATCAAAGAGAATATCTCCAATCTGAGAACCAAACAACAATAGCAATGTTCACTACAGTTACAAATCGTTTTGTTCACACCAAAGCAATTACTTGAAATGATAATTCAATTAACAAAAAAGGAAACAACAACCAATCTATTGAAAAGATCGAAAAACAAATCTTTAACTTACAGGAATGAATTAAGCAGCAATCGTAATCTAAAGTAATTGAACAGCAATCTTTAACTAGGAAATGATTTGAACAACAAACCAAGAATGGAACAAAAAACTTAAGTAAGTCTATGAAATATTGAACAAAAAACTAAATCAAATGATAACACACAGGGAATCTATAATGATGGAATTAGTAATCTGAGTTTAGCATAATAAATATTAACCATGGTCATAAAGGAACAACAATTGTAGTTGCAATGGAACGGTAATCCGAATGAACAACAATCACAATTAGAGGTAAACCATAGATAAATGAACAACAATACTAATTTGTAACTGCAGAAAAATGTTACTCTGTAAACGAACAGTAATGTCAATCTGTAAAGGAACAACAATGTGATATGATTTCAGAATGAACAACATAACATTTTGGTTGTAAATGATAACCTTACTATTCAAATACGAATTAAATATAACAGAGCCAGTAAATGAAATGACAAGGAACAACAGATTACTGAATGAAGTAAGTAAAATAAATCAAACCACAAACGACTTGTAATCGGAAAATAATGGTACAAAAAGAAAGTGATCCACTAGGGCCGAGCCCTTAGCCACAAGGGATGCACTGCTGCAGCTACTCCAGAATCAAGGATGGAACAACAACAAAGTTTATATATTAATCATAAAAACAGAGTTACAGTAATCACTCTTTAAAGAGAGTCGATGATAAAAGTTCAATTTGCAACAACAAATTCTATAAAACAATAATCCACCCCTTGGGCTACCAGCGTTGTCCCTTTTTATAGCGAGACAGAAATACCAAAGATATAGATATTCATAAGGCAGTGATCCCTTAGGATCAAAGGATCCTGAGGGACTTGCCATATTGTTATCCTTCAGTTATCTCTTCGTCCTCTTGCACTGATATGGCATTTCTTCTTCATTTTCCTGGCTCATGTGCTCCGATCTGGATTACCTCGTCTGGATGTGGTTCCCTGTCAAAGGGACAGTAGTTGGTTTTGCCTTGTCTTTTCCTCTGAAATGGCAATCTTCCATTTTCTTCATTTTCTACATAGAAAAAGGTAATAATTAGTCATTTTACGTTACTCACAAATCTCTTAAACTTTATCATAATCCTTCATCATATGCCCATCTCATAATGTAAAGAAGTTATGAATTAAAGGAAAAGATAACGAAATAAGTGGAAATTACATACCTTTTCTAATGTTCAACACACCCCCCTGCTTACCCTTTTTCATGCCCTCATGAGAACATTGTAATTGACATGCAAGGCAGTTAGGGAATAGGTTGGAGAAGGATTCTCAGTTGGTGGTCTATAACCATGATTCCTAGCTAAGATTTCAAAAATATGCCATGTCTGACCTTCAGGTAATTCATATAAGGCTCTATACTCTGGTGTAGGATACCAAATTATTGGACTTCGGAACCTACAACCTAACCAAGATGGGCCTTCTCTCAAGATGAGGTTACCATAGATAACCAAGCGGTCAACAGCTAGCTTAAAATTCTCATAATTGAATGGTTCTCTATTTTGGATATTCCGATTAGAAGTCTGGTATTGGAATTTGGTTGCTGCTATGGCAAGGTCTTTGATGGTTAGGAAGTATTCTACCCCTTTCTAGATGACTGTTGTGTGAATAAGTCCCAATGTTTGGATCATACCCTGAGTTCTCATTAGGCTCCTATGTTTATTCCATAATTGCAATGGGTCTCTAGGTTCACCCCTTACCCGCAAATCTAACCCATTCTCCTGACTCTAGAAGACATTGTAGGCCTTAAGCCACTTTATCTGATTAACACCAAAAGAAATAAATGCCTGAAGTTGGACATCACCCACGAAAGGGCTAGGGTTCTATTCTATTTCTCCATCTAACACAAGATTGTGCAAATAAAATTCACATAACAATCACTGAACTTTCCCCCGTAATGCTTACAACAGTTTATGAAATCATCAATGGTTTTTATCTCTATAGGCACTCCTGCCTTGACAACCTTAATTTTCAATTATAAATATCTTTCCTTCAAAAACAAAGCATAGTTTCTGGCGGGTGCCCTACACGCTAGAACATCAGTATACAGAGAACATAAGGTATCCATTTGATTTATAACTGTGTCTAGTCTATGGGTTACCTTTTTTACTCTTTCCTCTACCCTTTGCCATCCATCGAAGGCCTGGCTTTCTGATGGATTGATGTTATTTCGCTGTTGTTGTAACTTCTCATATTTTTCTTGAGGAATAGTTTCCTCTATGAGTTTCTCTATCATTTTTTGGGCTTGTTCCAAATCATTTTGCAGATTTACTATCCTCGAGTCATTATCATTCATGACAATTTTGGGCTGGAGATCTACTTGGATCTCCTTATTGTGACATCTAGTTTTTATGGTTTGAGTTTCCTTCTCATGGACTGTTCAGCCTGTCTAGACTTCCTTATCATAGACTTGTGTGTTGTCCATTTGTGCTTCTGCATTTGCAATAGCCAAATGTTATTCCTTGTGATTTTTAATAACAGGTTTGACTTAAGTCCTCTTGGTGTTTTTCTTATGGGGTTTTGCCTGGGTTGTTACACGCTTTGCCCCAAAGGTTCCTTTTGAGTTCTTCCCCATTTTTAAAACTCTTATTTGTTGTCAAAGTTGCTTAATTACTTTAAGCAATCGTTGTTGTTCCTTTTGCAATTTTTTAATTTCATCTGTTTTCCTAGAAGGAACAACCATTTCTTTTGTCAGGCTTGGGCTTTGTATTATACCTTCACCTTGGACAATTTCCATGTTTCTTCTTGGAACACCTCCTTAGTGTTCTATTGATCAAGTTTTCCAGGAGTAGAAACCCTGGTTTGTCCTGTTTTGTTATGAAACCAGCTCACAAAAAGATAGAAAAGAGAGATCAACACCTTAGAATTCAACCTCTTCGAGAGGGAAACCTCCTTTACATTACACAAATGAACAATTCTTGGATGATACAAATGACAAAACCTCCTTTCTATATATAGGAGTCTATGGAGTCACAATATAACCCAGGTGACCTAACAATAATAATATAAAGCCAAAAAAATAACAATAGAGGGATTCTATGGGGCACAGTAATAAAACTATGGGGACAATAGGGGCTAAACAATATTAATAAGGGATACAACTACAATAGTAATGGGGTAATCACTAGTATTATAGGGACCTAGCATGCCCCTCTCCTTCAAAAAAGTGTTTTCCTCAACGCTTGAGTAGTTCTAGATGCTTCTGTATAAAATTCTCATCCTCCCATGTGGAATATTTAGCGGATAAGTTCTTCCACTTGATGAGATACTCTGAAATTGATCGATTTCGTAGCTTTCGAGTTCTTGATTCTGTGACTGCTTCCGGTTCCAATATAATTTTTCCTTCCTCATCAAGTTCTGGCAATATTGTTTGAACTGGGAGCTTGTCACCTATAACCTTCTTTAAACATGAAACATGGAAAACTGGGTGCACTCGAGATGCTACAGGAAGCTGCAATTTGTATGCCATAGTACCAATCTTTTGAAACACCTTGTACGGACCATAATACTTTGGTGATAATTTATTATCCTTCTTAGCTTGCTTGATGGACATTTGTTTATATGGTTTTAGCCATAGGAATACCCAATCGCCTACATCAAAACTTCTTTCACTGCGATGTTGATCTTCCTGTTGTTTCGTTCTATCTTGTGCCAACACGAGGTTATCCTTCAAGAGTTGGAGGACTCGTTGTTGATGTTCGATGTGATGTTCCACTACTTGAACCTTAGAATTTTCTCTTAAGTATGATGTGATGGATGGTGGCAAGTATCCATAAAGTGCCATAAATGGGGTCATTTCTTTTGTTGTATGGAAGGAAGTGTTATACCACCATTCAGCTAGAGGCAACCATTTGACCCATTATGTCTGTTTATCAAATACAAAGCAACGAAGATATCCTTCCAAACATTTGTTTACTATCTTAGTTTTCCCATCAGATTGAGGATGATAAGATGAGCTATGAGCTAACTGAGTACCAAGA
>APFE030567392.1:343671-381321 GCA_000404065.3 Pinus taeda | reverse complement strand
TTGTAGCACCCTGTCAACATGTTCAACATGATCCTTCCAAGACTTGCTGTAGATTAGTATATCATCAAAACATACTAATAGAAATTTTCTAAGGAAGGGTTTGAAAATGGAATTCATCAAACCTTGAAATGTAGAAGGTGCATTGGTAAGGCCAAAAGGCATGACCAAAAATTCATAATGACCCTCATGAGTTCTAAATGCAATTTTCGGAATGTCTTTAGTATTCATTCTGATTTGATGATATCCTGAATGAAGATCCAACTTCGTGAAGTAATTTGATCCATGCAATTCATCCAGTAATTCATCAATGACAAGAATGGGAAACTTTTCTTTAATAGTGAGCTTGTTGAGCCCCCTATAATCTGGACACATGCGCCATGATCCATCCTTCTTATGCACCAATACTACTGGAGCAAAAAAGGAACTTTGACTAGGTTGAATTATACCTGCCTCTAACATTTCTGCAACCATACATTCAATTTCACTCTTTTGGGCATAAGGATATCTATACGGCTTGATGTTTGGAGGAACACTTCCTAGAATCAGATGAATAGCATGATCATGATCACGAATAGGTGGGAGACCTTTGGGATTCTCAAATACCTTGGAATGATTTTCCAAGACTTTTTGGAGATCAAGAGAAATAGTTGATTCCGATGTGAAAACATCTAGCAAACATAATTGAGCAATTACACCTCTTTGTTCCTTTTTTAGAAGCTTTGTCATACCGTTAGAGTTGATTATCTTTCCTGGTTTCCCTGAAATACCCCTTAATTCAACTTCCTTTCCTTCAGTAGAAAATTTCTTGAAAAGTTCTTGAAAATTAAAAGCTATTGTACCCAAGGATTGTAGCCATTGGACTCCTAGTACAACATTAGCACCTCCCATTGGAATGGAAAGCATTGGGCTAGTCAATACATATTATCACATGGATAGCTTGATATTATGGCACTTTCTAAAGCAATTTATCATTCCTCCATTTGCAATCATCACTTGACACTCTGGTGCTGGATATAGGAAGCAATTCAATTCTTTTGCTACCTTACAATGAATAACATTGTGGGCACTTCCTGAATCAATCAACAATATTACCTTTTTCTTCTTGATTTTTCCTTCTATCTTGATGGTTTGAGGAGTGGAAATTCCAACCAATGCATTACAAGATATGGTCGGATTCATTTCTTCTTTATCTAGGCTTTGTTCCTGTTAGCCTCCTGTTGCAGCAGGTTACTCATATTTCATGATTGGCATTTTTACAGGCCAAATATGTCATACTTTGCATGCTGCAATGTTCCATATTTGCTTAACAGTCTCCAAGCGTAGAAGGCTACTCACAGTTCATTTAATTGCCTTCCAAATCTTTTAGAAGTTATCCCGGTATCGCCAACTTTTAGTTAAAGGGAGGTCCAAACAGCTTAATCTTGGTCTCCCTAGGTTTAAATTTCCTGTTTTAGAATATAGAGAATGGAAATCTGTCCAAACAGCTTAATCTTGGCAGATTCTTAGATATGTAGAGAAGCAGAGGAGCCCAACAGTTTAATCTGGGCCCTCAGATGAAATAAGGGTAGTCTGTAGATAGGAAAGCATGAAAAAAAAGAGAATGATGGGTTTGCAAGTCTAAGTGCACCCAAATCAAAAGAAGAAAAAATGTTAGGTAAGTAGGCTGGTTAGGTAGTTTTGAGGCTGCTGAATCTTAATTGCTGATCTGTTCCAGATTTCCAGACGTCATATTTACTCAGGACACAATCAGAAGGTAGTTCTATGCGAGAAGCTCAAAAACAGGTATAACTAACTCCCTTTCTTCATTTTTCCCCCAATCATTAACTAACTTCCCCAAAAGAGGTCAAGATCTGCTTGATACCTCTTAACTTTCATCATTTTCATAGCAGTTGCATGAGTAAAGATCCGCTTTACTCAAAGTCGTTCCATACTCTCTCTGAAGAATGGTTCTATCCCCTTGTAACAGCCTAAGGTCTCCTGAACTTAGCGCTTTCTTACCATCTCCATATTAACCACTAACATTATTATTTAGCTCCCTATATTTTCCCATCCCCCTACTAATATTATGCAAATCATCCCCTATGTTAATATCCCTCCCCTTGGTTGAAAAATAACCATAAGTACCCTCGGGGATTGCTCAGTTTACCTGAAACTTAGCAAGAACCCTTACCCTTCAAACCATCTTCCAAATACAATGCAAATCCCTCTGAGGTGATCGGATCCCTTCCGAAGCCTCAAACGCCTTTTGCACCCACTCACTTCTTCTGATCACAAAAAACCCCTTGCTGACTTCCTTAACACTCCGCAGACCCTTGAAAGCCAGATCGCATCGCAAGATCGCAGTTTCCTCTCCATGCAAGTTTTGACCCATCCATCGCCACCCGACGCGAAATCGCAATATCGGCGATCGGTAGTTGCAAGCGCCAAATGTCCAATTGAACCACCCTTCCGTTCCCCGCTGATGCGATATTGCGATCGCATCGGAGACGTTCATCGCATCGCCTTCAGTATCAGCACCTCGCCATGTCATGTCTATACCAGGGACCCACTGCAGGCTGACGTCATCCGCCGTACTGCTGACGTCATGCTGATGTCAGCAGCCAGAAAACCAAAAATTCGTGCAGGAAGAGAAATCGCACTTCGGAGCTCCAGAACAAGAAACAGAGGCAGTTTTCGATGCGCGATTAGCGCGAAGCACTAATCGCGCATCGCTATGAGAAATAGGCCGTTTCGAGGAATCTTGGGGGAATCTTTTGATTCCTTGGCCCGTTCTGCGCCGAAAAGCCCGAAAATTGCCCGATCGTGCCAAATTGATCCGGTTTAAAGACAACAGAAGATCAATGACAGAGTTTAACGTGTATCAGATCAAATCATCAGGTATCAGGCGTGTCAAAGAGTATCAGTAGATGGTGGAAGCCATCAATGTAGCGGCAAAGAGTATCAGTGAAAATCTTAAGCAGCGGCCCAAGGAAGGAGAACATTTAATACCTTCCAGCTGAGGCACAGAAAGAGGGCGAAGCCACTCAAAGCCCTCAAATCATAATCATTGCACATTTAAATTGCACTAGAGAAGAACTACAGTTCCCGAAGCACAATCATTCCAGCAGCACCGCATCAAGCCTCCAAGGGCCACATTGTAGTCTTTTCTGATCCAACTGCCCCTAGCGCAGCCAAAAGGATTTACCTGCATTTAATTCCAACAACACTTAGATTTTTGAAGAGTTTTTCTAGTAGACCTGTCTAGGTCAATTGTAATGAATGTCTTTCCGATATTTTGCTTATATATACCACCCTAAACAATGTAGTGAGGGGTTGGTTGGTTGGTAGTAGGTTGGTTAGTTGCTTCCCAGCATTTTCTCCGAGTAGAGACTCGCACTGTAACTGTCATATTTTCTATAATCAAAGATTGTTGAAAGCATGGATTGCGAAACTACTTGATGTGTTCAATTGGCCAAGGAATGATTACGGAATTCCTATGCTTCTACATGATTCAATAAGTGTTTCTCTCCTCTATTAATTTTCATGTTTTTACAACCATTCCGCCTTCTAAATTGCAGGAAAAAAGAATAGCTTAAGATTTGTTTCACTACACCTTAAGTTCAATTTCTGCATTTTTCTATGTTTTCTTCAGAAATAGCTATGAGCATGTATACTTAAATGATCTTGTTTACGCTGTCTCTTTCACATATAAATGAATGTTTAGGAATTCTTAACTGCTCCTAGATCCCCATTCATCCATTTCTCCTCTTTTTCAGCATGATGAAATGATTCTCCTTTGCCTTTCATCCCTGATTTTCATTCCATCCTTTCAGTAGATTGATAATTGTATCTTGTGTGGATATCCCGCTCCATAATCCCCTTGTGACCAAGAAAACGCAATAGCAAGCCTCAATCCATGACTCCACGCCAAATGGTTCGAAACTTATCACACCTTACCTTGCCTCTCTGCTTGAGAATCCTACCTTCCATCCAATCACAAACAAAACACCCTTAAGCCAACAGCTAGCCTAAAATCATCAAGAAAAGTTGAATCAATAAGGAGAGAGCCCTCTCTGATTGCAGGTGGGCTAGAACCTGCAATCCAAAGATTGGTTTGTGGTTACCTCGGCTGTATCCCTATAAGGAGCCTAGGGACAACCTGAGTGATAACAGTTCCTAGAGTATATCCTCTTCCTTTGACCTTTCTTGCTCCTTTCCTTCTTCCTCTTCACAGTTTATGTAGAGTAATTTCTTCTCAGCACACTTATGACCTTTAGTGTATTTGCTATCACAACTATAACAAATCCCTTTTGGTCTTGTTTCTTCCAATTTTTGTGGTGTCAACCTTATAGGTTGTGGAAGGCTAGGGGTAACAACACTTCCATCTTTATAGTTGTGACTGGTATGCTTCCTGGTTGCCATAGTTTTGTTTTCCATTTTTCTTGCTAACCTGAATGCCTTCTCTAATGAATCAGGTTCCCAAAGGCAAACATCACGTTGGATATTATCCTTTAAATTCCCTATCAACACATTAATCATATGCTCCTCTAGAATATTTTTTACCCTTATGTCCAATTTTTGGAACTCCTCAATATGCTCCATTATTGAACCCTTTTGTTTGAGACTTATCAATTGGCTAAAAAAAGTGTTGCTTTTTGTATCCTCATAATGTGTTGTCAATTCTTCCATAAAAATTGCCCAAGTGATAATTTTTTTACAAGAGAAAAGCCATTGATACCTACAAACTGATTTGGTTCCAAATATAAAGTTGTAATACGTACCTTTTGTGTGTTTTGCACATTATTGAGATCAAAAAATTGCTTGATCTGTAATATCCATGTTGCGGGATCATTGCCATCAAACTTCCTCATATCGATTTTTGGAATATGGTGGGTCTTCGATCCAACATTAGAGTCTATGGAATCATGATTAACATTTTGTTTTCTCATCATGAGCTTCCTTTACTACTCTTTCACCATTAGTGACCATTTCTTGTAGCAACTTATTCATATTTATCTTTAATTCTTCCATCTTATCATCCATGCCATCTATTTTAGCGTCCATTCCATTCATCTTAGCTTCCATGCCATCCATCTTAACTTCTACACCTTTCTTTAAACAATCCATCTTAACTTCTACACCTTTCTTTAAACCATCCATCTTAGCTTCTACATCTTTCATCTTATATTCTGTTACTTTTTGTGCAAGTGACACTTGTTGCACATGGTCTCATAATTTTGATATATCATGTTGCATTTCTTCCTCTTCTTCAGGAGTCATGCTAGAGCTTTCAGGTTGCTTACTAGGTGTTTTTATTTTCCTTCCTCGGGGCATCAATTACTGATAATAATGCTTTATTATGCCCTTTGAATTCCTTCAAACTAATTTTTCAAACCAAGCTTAAGAAAAAATTTAAAAAAATACACACCTTTTTTTCACTTTGTGGGAGCTTGATATTGAATCAGACGTATCTATGTAATTTCAGATCATCCAGTTCTGAAATTCTAACCTATAGTAGCCCTCTGTGTCCTGTTTCCAATGCCACTAGTCTGATCCAAATTGGATTCTCCAAGGAAGAGTTATGCACAATCTCCCAAGATGACTTGATTATAGACCTTTCCAGAAGAGCAAACTTGTATAAAGTACCACGTGTCACTGTTTCAACCTATGGCACTGAAAAATATATACAAGAAACTACAATCCGTCCTCTTTCTATACCTTCTTACAGAATTTCAATCTGATGCCCAGAGAGAAGGTTATGACAATCTTCCCCAGGTAACCTATTTGGAATGTAATTCAGGATTCTGCAAAAAGACCAACTTCCTCAGATCATATCTCTGTAAATATAGCACTAAAAACTCTGAAATTTGGACCCGAGGTTTAGTACGATTTCATCTCAAATGGTTTTTTTTTCGCTTCTGAAACATCACAGAAAAAAGTTATAGCGAAAATGCCATGATGACCTATTTGGAGCAGCGAAACCCTAGAATCCAAAGCTCTGATACCAAATGTTTATGAAACAAGCTCACAAAAAGATAGAAAAGAGAGATCAATGCCTTAGAATTCAGCCTCTTCAAGGGGGAAACCTCCTTTACATTACACAAATGAACAATTCTTGGATGATACAAATGACAAGACCTCCTTTCTATATATAGGAGTTTATGGAGTCACAATATAACCCAGCTGACCTAACAATAATAATATAAAGCCACAAAAATAACAATAGAGGGATTCTATGGGGCACGGTTCTAAAAATATGGGGACAATAAGGGCTCAACAATATTAATAAAGGATACAACTACAATAGTAATGGGGTAATCACTAGTATTATAGGGACATAACATGTTCTCTCCTGGGAAACTTATTTTTCTACCTCTTCTTCATCATGCAATTCTTCGGGTGTATTCTGACTAGGAACAGATTGTTTTTCTTCCTCCTCCTCATCACTCTTCTCCCCAGATACAATCTTATCATGAGCAGAGTGATCCTCTTCTTCTTTCTCCTCATCACACATTTCCTCAGATGCACTTTTATCATGACCAAAGTGTTTCTGTGGCCCTTCTTCGGTATGGGGGTTGAGTGGGCTGTGAGGTTGGACATACTCACCCTTTGGCCAAAATTTGGGCCAATTCATCTTCTTGCAGAGGGTTTTTTAGTGCACTTTCGATGCATTTCTCTGTTTCCTCCCCTTCTTCCTGATCAGGTTGCTCAGTTTCCTCTTCTAGTTCTTCTTCATCGTTTTCCTCTAATTCTTCTTCATTTGCCCCACCTTCAAGTTGTGGGGGTTATTCATCTTCTGAATCATGTATTTCCATAGGATAGCTAATGTTTCCCTAGGAATTTCCCAGCATTCCTCTGCTTCTTTCCAATCTGACAGATTGTCTTCATTTCGGTGGTCTACTCGATGTGCTAGCAATATGTTTTCGTTTTGGGGCTGGCAAGGCGAGTCCCCCATCTATTGAGAAAATCAATTCTTCCCAACTACTCTGTTTTTGGGAAAACCTGTAACTGACTATCAACCGAATTACACCATGATGGCTTACTGCTAACTCTACATGGTGAGATTTTCTCATGCTTCAGGCAACATCATGTAATAAAAAATTTACGAGTGCAGGCAAATTTAGAGCACATTTTTACTTTAACACGGCTAATAGTTGGAGATGGCGTGGTCTTACCATGTCTTTTCTAACATCGCAAGTGATGTAGCTTTGAATAATTCTCGCCAATTCTACCCAAGGCTCTCCTAGGGTTGCTGGCAGGACTCCTTTCCATTTGACAGTAAGGTTCTACCCTTTGTCGTGGAAGATGGTTATGGTGTCTCACAGTCTCACCTTTTTTAGAGTCCATACAGGTCCAACAACTCGCAGTCCTGAAACTTCAGCAAATATGTCATCTATGACTGCTATCTGTCTCCCTCTCACCATGGAATGATGTTCCTGCAAATTTTGCAAAAATTCAATTGCCATCGTCTCGTTAGATTTTTGTAGAGGGTTAAGGTAGGCTATCCATCCTGTTGTTGCTAAGATTTCTCGTGCAGCGTTGGAGACCATTAACACCTATGGCTCACTATGAATTGATCTTCCTCCCATCTTATTCACACTTAGCACATTGTAAAAACACAGAGATGATGATGGAACAACAAGTTTTTCAAATTTTTAGCTCACTGTTAAAAAAACACAGAGAAGATGATGGAACAACAAGCTATTCAAATTTTTAACTCGCTGGTAATTTTTGCATAGCAAAACATGGAAATGGCGTTGGAACAGCAAGCCATGCATATTGGGAAATAAAATACCATTAGAATTTTTATTCCCAAGTTTTGGTGAAGTCGTAATACCTCTAAATAATGAGCTGACACGTATGCTAGTGAATTATGGAGATCACCCACACCCCCCTGTAATGTGATAGGTCGTCCTCGGCCATCAAATAAAGGAGCAGTATGCTGAACTACAATTGTATAGTGGAATAAAGGAACAACATATAGATATATGACATGTTTACAAAAATGAACTGATTACCAAAATCGAGACGTATGATGGAAATCGCTAATAAATATGAAAATTCCATGATATGATGCGAAAACTAGAGGATAGAACAGTTGACGTGAATAAAAGTTCTTACGCGGTCATTATCCAATTTAACCATCATGATTGATTTGTAAATGATTTTCATGTATCAAAGGTTCAAAATGGTTATATGACATAATCTCATTTGGAATCACTATAAAGATATAAGAAGAAGGGTTTATAATGACTATTGGTGTATAAGAAATATGACTTCAATACCATCAACAGAGCTTTGTTGCCCACGGGTGTCCATAACCTTGAGAGAGTTTCTTATTTCACCCTTGGAACCATAATCCTTTGTGTATGCCTAGGAAAGTTTTGTGCGATGTCAGAATGGAGGCCATTGTGCTGGCTTGGTAACCAGATGAAACACAATTCCATTCCCAGGAAGGAGTGAAAGGTGGACAGGTCTGCTGGTGCTGAGAGCTCCTGTTCCAAGGACTTTTTATTTTTCTGATGTGCCTCTTGGATCATATCCCTACTATGGTGGCCATAGTGGGAATGCCACTTCACTTTCTTCCTTATGATCATGGTAGGATGGCTCTTGATGAGACCCCCTATCCTTCATCTGAAAAATCATGTTAGTAATCATATAGATATGTATCTTTTTCTTATTCTTTTTTCTTTTATATAGCAATTTCCTATTTATATATAGAGGGTGGATCAGCACTCATTAAGAGTAGGGATGGTGGAAGAAGTCTGAACATCTCAATAGAGAAAAATATGCCCTTATTCTTATTCAATAATAATGATCAAAGAGAATTATGGGGATTTAGAAAGAGTCATCATGATTAAAGTAATAAATCACATTGGTATTAGTGAAAATAAAGACAGCAAAGTGACATAAATAGTTGTGTCCTTTCCTCTTTTCTCTTATCAATTCAAAGCAATTTCTTTTAAAGATAACCATTTTTCCTTGATTTGTTGATTTCAGTATCCTCTAGTTTTTATATTCTTGCATAAATGTATAGCTATGCCTTAGATGACCATTGCTCACAAAAATCTTCTAAATGGTGAAGCACACATACGCAAAAAAAAGAAAAATCCACTCAAAAAGTGTTGTTCTTTAGATGGAATAGCTGCTGTTTCTTTAGAGCGACAACAAAAGAATATTTGTACACAAAAACCGTAAGCAAAAGGGAAAAAACATACTCGAAACTGTTATTCCTTGAGAGGAACAATAGATGTCCCTTAATCAGAACAATAAATAAAGCAAGCACAAACAAAAGATATGGAAATGTTTTTCCTTCGGAAAGAAACAACAAAAACAAAAGTGATGTTCCTTCGGAAAGGAACAATAGAAAAACGAAAGTGTTGTTCCTTCGGAAAGGAACACCAGAAAATGAAAGTGTTGTTCCTTTAGAAAGGAACAGCAAAAATGCAGATGTGTTTTTCCTTCGGAAAGGAACAGAAAAAACGAAAGTGTTGTTCCTTTGGAAAGGAATAGCAAAAATGTGAAAGTGTTGTTCCTTCAAAAAGGAATAGAAAAACAACGAAAATGGTGTTCCTTCAGAAAAGAACAGCAAACTGCAAAAGTGTTGTTCCTTCGAAAAGGAACAGCAAAACGGTGAAAGTGTTGTTCCTTCAGAAAGGAACAACAAAATGCAAAAAGTGTTTTTCCTTTTAAAAGGAACAACAAAGTAGTGAAAGTGTTGTTCCTTCGGAAAGGAACAACAAAATGTAAAAAAGTTGCAGAAATGTAGAAATCTTCACAAAAAGTATTTTACACAAACAAAACAGAAAATTTTTAAAAGCAATCAAATTACTTAGTGAACCGAAGGTGAAGAAGAGTTCTCTTCCTCATCCATAATCTGCATGTCAGAATCTTCCCAGAGTTGTTGGTAGAAGGATTCCCAAGTAAGCGGTTTGTGGTACAGTCAAACTCGATGGCCATTTTCTTTAAAGTTATGTCCAGATCCATCAATAGTAGTCAAAGTAATAGTTCCATTGTCATGCACTTTCTGGATTTCATACGGTCCCAGCCAGCGAGTCTGAAGTTTCCCCAGAAAATCCTGAAACCTGGAATCGTAAGGGAGTTCCTAATCTCCTCCATGGAATATTTTCTTTTTGATGAGGGCGTCGTGCCATTTTTCTCTCTATTGTTGGATTAATGCAGTATGTTGAAGAGTTGAGAGCCTCATTTCATCTAACTTGTTGATTTGCTGTAGTTTATTAGTCTAGGCCTCATTTAAAATCTAGACCAACTTCATGTGTTGTTCTTAGCGTTTGTATTTTGAACTCTATTGGAAAAATGGGTTCCTTTCCAAATACTAGCTGATATGGTGAATAACCGGTGGTGTTTCTCCACGTTGTTTGGTATGCCCACAAGGCTTCCGACAATCTTGTAGCCCAATTGCGTCTATGTGACGCAATGGTTTTTGTTAATATTGCCTCTATGACTTTATTCGTGCTTTCTACTTAGCCATTTGCCTATGGGTGATACGGAGTGGTAATCTTGTGCTGAATATGATAGTCTTTTAATATTGCAACAATTTTATTACCTGCAAACTGTGGTCCTCCGTCCATGATTATGTCTCTTGGGAGGCCATATCGTACAAATATTTGGAACAGGAAATGAATGACAGAGTCCTCTATAGCTCTTAGAAGTGCCTCTGCTTCAACCCATTTGGTAACATACTTTGTTGTTACCAAAATATATGTTTTCTGGTTTGATTATGGGTTGATCAGACCAACAAAATTGAGTGTCCAATGCTCAAATGGTTTGATTACTAGCTGTGGGTTCAAAGGCATTTCGTCGAACTATCCAAGGCGTCCTTCTATTTGGAAACTGTCACAGGCTTGAACAAATTTCTTCACGTCTTTGAAGATTATGGGCCAGTAATACCCTGTTTGCAGAACTTTGTGACCAGTTCTTCGATCTGCGAAATGTCTGCCACATGGTCCGTCATTATAGGCTTTCAAAATGTCAAATATTTCGTCTTCACGGACACATCTTCTGATGTGCATATCTGCCCATGTATGAAATAGGTAGCCCCCAATCCAAGAAAATCGAGTACTACATTGAACAATCTATTTTCATTCATTGGGGGTCAGATGCTTTGGTAATTTTCCTACTGCTAAATAATTTGCAACACCAGCATACCAAGATGTCTTGATAGTAACAACGAATAAATGTTCATCTGGAAATTGATCTTTGACTGTTGTTGCGTCCACTAGCTTCAGCATTCGTGAAAGAAAATCAGCTACAGGATTCTCTTTCCCAGGTCGATATTTTATTGTGATGTCAAATTCCTACAATAAAATAAACCATCTTGTTACTCTACCATTTGTAATTGGTTTATTTGCTAAATATTTTATGGCAGAGTGATCTGTATATAAAACAACAGGATATCCAGTGAGATAATGCCTAAATTTATTTATATCATGTATTACAGCTAAAAATTCTTTTTCAGTAACAGTATAGTTTAGCTCAGCAAGAAACAAATTCTTGCTAATGTAATAGATTGCATATGGCTTTTTGTCTTCTTCCTGTCTAAGGACTACTCCAATAGCTGTGTCCGAAGCATCTGATGAAATTTGAAATGATAGGTCCCAGTTTGGGCCTCTGAGCATTGGGGCTATTGACGGTCACATTTATCTGTCCAAACAAAATCAATATTCCCTGTTAGTGCATACAGAGGTGTAGCTATTTGAGAAAAATGTTCTATAAATCTCCTATAATAACCAGAAAATCCAAGAAAACTGCGTACCTCTGTCTCTGTGGTAGGAGTAGGTATTAACAAAATTATTTGAATTTTGGCCGGATCTACCTATATTCCAGTCGCTGAGATATAATGACCTAGGATGAGTCCTTCAGTCATCATCATATAGCACTTTTCATGGCTCAAATAGAGCTTGGTGGCGATACATCGCTGCAACACCTTTTCCAATGTGTCTAGTGCTGGGTTGAAATCATCTTCGTACGGTGTGAAATCATCCATGTATACTTCGAGCCCTTCATTTATTAAATTTGAAAAGATGCTGAGGATGGCCCTTTGAAATGTGGCAGGGGCATTGCATAGGCCAAAGGGTAGGACTCTATAGGAAAACGTTCCCCAAGGACAGGTAAAAGTAGTTTTGTCCTGGTCTTTAGGGGCAATTTGAATCTGATTGTACCCACTAAACCCATCCAAGAAAGAAAAGAATTTCTTTCCTGCTAATGTATCTAATACCTGGTCAATGAATGGAAGGGGAAAGTGGTCTTTCTGGGTTGCTTTGTTTAATTCTCTATAATCTACACAAATCCTCCACTTTCCATTCTTCTTTGGAACTACTACTAGTGAAGAGACCCATTTGCTATCGGAGATCGGATAAATAAATTTTACATCCAAAAGTTGTTGTAATTTAGCTTTCACAATGTCTTTCAAGTGAGGGTTAAGTCTCTGTTGGGGTTAGTGAACAGGTCTCGCATCCTTTGCTGTATAAATGTGGTGGGTACATAGCTGGGGATTGATTCCCTTCATGTCCGGATAATCCCATACAAAAGCTTCCTTGTATTTTCTCATTAGTTGCACTAGCTTCTCTTCTTGTTCAGGGGTCAGGTGATTATTGATGTTCAAAGTTTCTCCTAGCTCAATCTCTATAGTTTTTCTATTTGAAACATAGGTAGTGGTTATTGTCTGATCATGAGTTTCTTTGAGAGGATACTCTTCTAGTTCATTGTCAAATGCTACCTCTATCATGTGGCATTGTATGTGGGATCTGGATTCAGCTTCATTAATGAAGTTGTTAATAACATCATCCTCTATTTGATCTTTAAAATCAAGGGCATCTTCTATAGTTAATGGGGATCTAATGTTTTTGGTGAGGTATGATACAGGATGTTTGTTAGTTTTTATTATTGTTACACTTGGATGGGCTGGAGGGTATAGGGATAGATTCTTGATGTTACTCCCTCTAGTTATGGTCACACTGCCTTGTCGGCAGCCAATGTAAGCATCAGCGGTCGCAAGCCAAGGTCTGCCTAAAATTAACGGATGTCCATCGAGTCGGTTTTTGGGGTTTATTATTAGAAATTCAGCAGGATATTCCCAGGAATCAATGGATACCATGACATAATGTAGTGTACCTTCTGGCCTAACCACTGATCAGTCAGCTAGTTCTAATAAGGTTGAAGTTGGTTCTACTGATGTAATGCCTAGTTTTTGACAAGTGGTGGTTGTTAAAATATTAATTGCAGCCCCTCAATCAACTAAGGCATTTGAAAAGGTTTGTCCATTGATTTTCACTGTCACTATTGGATTTCTTGGGTCTTCATATTTGACAGGTGCCTCTCTTCCTGATAATAGATTAGATAGGGTGCCAACTACTTGGACTGTTGGGTTATTTGTTATTCTCCTCCTTGGTTTTTTTATACATAGCTCTTTGATGGTCTTTGCATATATTGGGATATCTTGGATAGCTTGGAGGAGTGGGATTTTTATGTACAAATTATTTAGTTCTCCCAAAATATCAAAGTCAGGATGTTCTATAGGGTGCGGTATGATTAATCGTTCTAGGAATGGGGGAGAAGATGTGGTCGCTTGGTCATGAGTCTGTTGTCTAACCACATCTTCTTCTTGTAATCGTTGTTCTGTGGTTAACTGATTTTCAACTTGAACATTTTTATCTCCCTTAGTTTCTATAATACGCCCAGACCTTAAATGAAGGTTGTTGCACTCCCTTAGATCGGTTTCTAGTTCTGGTGTTTCAATTATTTAAACGGATTGAACCGGTCCGATATTTAGGTTCGGGTTGGGTTAGGCTAGGAGTTGCGGTCTTAAGTTGGACTGGGGGCTCTGTTGTAGTGCTGGCAGTGTAGGTTGAGGGAGTGGAATGGTTCCTACTAGCTGATTCATCGATCTTTTCCAGTTTGTCTGCCAAGCCTGACTCTGCGAAGTGGGAGGGGACCTTTGTGTTGGATATGCATTTTTTTGCCAATATGGTGGAGCATAGGGAAAATTTGGCCAGTTAGATTGGCTTGCTTGATCTGGCCATGGTGATGATGAAGGAAATGTTTGTTGTGACCAATTCGAGAAGGGAGGTTGTTTTTGCCACATTGTATTATATTGCTGAGCATGATATTATGGAGGCTGGAAAGGAGAAGATGGATCGGGGAACACACCTCATTGTCGCGGCTGCCATTGACAACGCTGATTAAATAGGTACACCGGTTCTGGTTCTTCTTCCACTTCTTTTTATATTGCTTTCAAACCAAGAAGTGAGAGGCAGCTCTCCGTAGAGTGGTCTTTTGTACAAATAGTGCAAACTTGAATTGCATCTAATGGGCACTCTTTGTGGCTGTGTTTCTTTCTGCATCTGGGACAGAATATTGCCAGATTTTGCTCTGCTTCTGCTTGTTTCTATTTTTCTTGCATAATATTGAGCTGCATTGTCAAAGTCCCCAATATATCAGTTTTAAAAATCTCTAGTAAATTTTCAATTTCTGCACGAGTTGCTCCTTCTCTAGAGGTCTTGTTGTCCCTTGTAAACCTGCCATGTTCCACTGGTTTTAGCCTTGTGCTGCCTCATGAGCTCCTGATACATAAATCAATGATGTTAGCAAAATCCTCTTGATAGATGTCTCCTTTTCCCATAATATTTAGTGTTTCAATCCATTGTTCCTTCATGCCTTTAATTAATGTTGTTTTTAATACATTTTTAGGTAAGGGTAATGATACATAAGGAGAACATTGAAGATTATACTGAAAACGTTCAACATATTCTTCTAGTGTCTCATTAGGTCTAGCTACCATCTGAAATATTTCATCCCTTAACTCTCTAGGCCTAAAATAATCTTGATATTTCTCCGGGAAGGTACCTTTCATCTAATCCTAGTCATTTATAACACCCCCACCTAACCCCATAAACCATCGTAAAGCAGCTTCTTTTAATGCAGAGGGAAATAGTTTCAACTTTTGGGGATCTGTGGTATAGTCGTATCCTCTGCATAGCACATCGAATTCAAACAAAAATCCATCTGGGTCTTCTGATGTTAGGCCATGGAATGTATGGATGTGCTAGAGAGGAATTACTTTCATAGGTGCATTAACTGCAGTATCTACATTGGGATATTGCAATGTGGAGGTTTGGGGGATTTGTTGGTTCTGGGCCATTTGGTCAAATATGTGCCAATAACCTTCTGGGATTTCTAGGAGGGTATTCCTAGGCTAGTTAGATGGAACAGGAATGGCCTTAACAACACTTCCTTTTTCTGGGATGATGAGAGTTCCTAATGTCTAGGGGGCTTTAGCTCTTGAGGTTCTTCATTCTAGATGATTTTTATAGCACTTCCCTTATTTGGGCTGCTTAATGGTTGAGCTATTCCAAGAGGAGATCTTGGTTCTTCAGTTTCCCCTATTTCTCCTCTTCCCTCATAGAGATTACTAAGGTTCCCTTCTTGCAATTATTTTGGGCTAGAATTCTCAATTTCTTGAAAATCTTGCTCCTCTATTTGGCTATGCACCTCAGCAAAGGTTATAGATGGTGATCCTATGGCCTGAAGGGAACTAGTAGGTTATCTAGAAGAAAATTTTCTAGGTCCTACTGAAGGATGAGATTCTGCTTTTTTAAGGATTTCGTCTATAAATGTCGATCGGCCAAGGGTCACCGACCCCTTAGCTTTATCAGGCTTGGGTAGTGGTTTAGGATTCTTTTCAAACTTTTTCTGCTTAGTCATGGACACAAATCAAATGTTGATTTCTACCAAAAATAACAACAAATATACATGAAACCAAGCGGGGGAGCAAGGCTGTTACATGCTCCTTACATAGGTTCTTACCTTCCATTTTTAAAACCCAATTCTCTCCTAGCAGGTACTTACACTACTCTCAAAAAGAAACAAATGGCTACACTCTTCCCCGGCAACGACACCAAAATGTTGAGTAGTGAAGAGGGTCTTTTTAACCTCTATTTACCCTACATTAATTATCAATATAGGTACGGGTGAATGGGACTGGAGATCCCGGTTAATGAATGCAGGTCAGTTGGGACAGAATATTGATTTGATGGGAATGCACTGAGCGGTTCACCGACGGCGTGCGTGGAAGAAATCTCAGGATCACTCCCACCAGGAAATAATTAATGCATGCGATCGGAGAGGAGGATGGAGTGGCTTGTCAGATCTACAGGCGGTAAACATTAATCCAGGAATGATGGCCAGGAGAGGCAACATCCCGGATAGTAATCAGCGGCAATGTAATGCCAATTTAGTCGCGTACTCTGGCGATCGTAAAAGTTATAAAACCCCAGACGGGCAAGGAAAGGTCGTAGTTCTGCTTTTCCTAATTCAGAGCGCAGAGGTTGGGATAGGAACGATACAACGAGGCATAATTTCTTTTCACTGGCACCAGAGCATAACCCGTGGCATTATTAGAGCTAGCATGGAGACTAGGATGAAGTCTAGGGTAGCGGAGGAGCTGAATAGCGCAGTGGACAAGAACAGGGATAGGAAAGGCAAGATTATTGTGAATGAGGAGTTCCCAACATAAATTTTTGAGATTGAGGATGACCCTGAGGACGCTGACCCCTGTTGCGAAACCTACAGGAAGTATAAATCCCAAGACAGCTTTGCAGGCGCTAGGAACCAGCAAGTGAAAGTGGATCAGCCAGCCTCGTCGGAGGAACGAGTAAGGAGATACGACAGGAAAAGAAACGTTAAGGGTTCGGGAAGCAGAGCAACCGCGGGTGTTATGAGGGGTCGGAGGCAGAGCAGGAATGCAGGCGACAGAGGAGAGAATTCCAAGCAGGAAACGGCACCAGCAGAAAAAACAAGAAGCTCGATAGAATAGAAAATTCGCCAGGCTGAGAGAGCTTATCAGCAGAATACAAACCCAGAGATCAGAATAATTATACAGCACCTGGAGGAGGAGTCTTTACAAGGCCAATTTGACGAAGAAATAGAGGATTGGGAATTCTTACTGCAGGACCCAGGTAACACCAGGGGCAGAATGTCTCTGTTCAAGCAATCGCTCCACATGTATTGGGTTATGAAAAGGTTATTGGCAAAATATCTAGAGCAAATTGCTACTGAGATGGCAGAAATAGCACAGGGAGGCCCAGAGATGCGTAGGGAGTTGAGGTTCATACACATTGCACTAGAAAGACAAGAGGAGAAACTCGATGAATTACAACAGCTGTAGAAGGGAGAACATCAGGGAGCAGACGGAGGAGAAAACTAGCAACCTGCAACCGAAGATGTCTGAGGATCAGATATGTATAGGAAAATACATAATTTTGTTAAATATAGTTTCCTGCATGTTTTAGATAAAGGGAATGTCTCTATGTAGATTAGTAGGATTAGGAGTAATCAGGACTGTCTCGTTCATCTGGCCAAGATATTCATACTTTAGACCCTCTATTTTTGGTCGGCGCTTAAAAACTTTAGATGGTTTAAATAATCGGTTTCCCCATGCGGGCGAGTTATTTTGCTCTAGATCTATGTACTGTTTTATTTTATATGAAGTAATAGAAAGAGTCCCATCTCAGCTTACAAAAAAAAAATTATCAATCTAGGTACGATTTGTTATCTCAAGAGTGTACTCAGTCTGAGGCGGTCACTTGTCAAGAGTAATGCTAGTAGTATAGTGCTTATACAAAAGTAAATACATGCTGGAAACAAACTCTAAATGTAATGGAAAGAAATTTAAATGCTTTGTAACTAAATCATTCATTTAAGAAACTACAACACTCATCAGTCAAGGATGCAGTAATGATAACTCTTTCCTTTGTAAAATAATGCAAATGAAAATCAATCAAAGAGAAGATCTCCAATCTGGGAACCAGACAACAATAGTCAATGTTCACTACAATTACAGATCGTTCTATTCGCATCAAAGCAATTACTTGAAATGATAATTCAATTAACAGAAAAGGAAACAACAACTAATCTATCGAAAAAGATTGAACAACAAAGCTTTAACTTATAGGAATGAATTAAGCAGTAATTGTAATATAAAGGAATTGAGCAGCAATCTTTAACTAGGAAATTATTTGAACAGCAAACCAAGGATTGAACAACAAACTTAAGTAAGTCTTCAAAAATTGAACAGCGAACTAAATAAAATGTAAACTCACAACGAACTAAATCAAATGTTAACACACAATGAATCTATAATGATGGAATCAGTAATCTAAGTTTAGCATAATAAATATTAACCACGGTCATAAAGGAACAGGAATTGCAGCTGCAATGGAATGGTAATCCGAATGAACAACAATCACAATTAGAGGTAAACCGTAGCTAAATGAACAACAATACCAATCTGTAAATGCACAACAATGTTACTCTATAAACGAACAGTAATGTCAGTCTGTAAAGGAATGGCAATGTTACACAGTAATGTCAATTTGTAAAGGAACAACAATGCGATATGATTTTAGAATGAATAGCATAACATTTCAGTTGCAAATGATACCCTTACTATTCAAATACGAATTAAATATAACAGATCCAGTAAATTAAATGACAAGGAACATCAGATTACTGAATGAATTAAGTAAAATAAATCAAACCACAAACGACTTGTAATCGGAAAATAATGGTACAGAAAGTAAGTGATCCACTAGCGTTTGGTCCTTAGCCACCAAGGACACACTGCTATGGTTACTCCAGAATCAAGGACGAAACAGCAAAGAAGTTTATATATTAATCATAAAAACGGAGTTACAATAATCGCTCTTTAAAGAGAGTCGATGATCAAAGTTCAGTTTGCAACAACAGATTCGATAAAACAACAATAATCTGCCCCTTCGGCTAGTAGCATTGTCCCTTTTTATAGCGGCCAAGCGGAAATACAAAAGATACAGATATTCTTAAGGTAGTGATCCCTTAGGATCAAAGGATCTTGAGGGATTCGCCATATCGGTATCCTTCAGTTGTCCCTTCATCCTCTTATGCTGATATGGCGTTTCTTCTTCCTTTTCCTAGCTCACACGCTCCAATTTGTATTGCCTGATCTAGATGTGGTTCCCTGTCAAAGGGACAACAATTGGTTTTGCCTTGTCTTTTCCTCTGAAATGGCGATCTTCCATTTCCTTCATTTTCTACATAGAAAAAGGTAATAATTAGTCATTTTAAGTTACTCACAAATCTCTTAAACTTTATCATAATCCTTCATCGTATACCCATCTCATAATGTAAAGAAGTTATGAATTAAAGGAAAAGATAACAAAATAAGTGGCAATTACATACCTTTTCTAATGATCAACACAACATATACATCATAATTCCAACACCTTCTCCTTCGTATATCATGTGAAAATGTAATGGTTCATATTTTTATTTTATGGTTGTTGTATCCGTGTTATTTAAGTTATGAGTATGTTTTGTGACAGACTTCATGTATGGATCTCATCATGTTTTAATTTTTAAATGAATGTACAATGAATATATGACCAAATAGATGATAGTGCAACTAATTTGATAAGGCATCAATGCTTCTTTATGAATATCGGATAAGTATGAGCCCCTATAATTATGTCTATTTTTATGACCTATAGGTTACATATTTGTCACATGTTTGACAAAATGCTTGTCATGGCTAGTAGGGGTCCAGTCAAGTCATTAATCAATTTTTTTCACTAGTAACCTTGTTTCAATGTTATTTATCCTTTCTGAAGGTTTCATGATTTTTTGGGAAGTGGCTTAAGACCTAGCCCTAAAAAAGTGGCTCAGAATCCAGGGTCACTGGCTCAGAACTGCCTGAAAAAGTCCCCAGTCATTGGCATGCCTTGTTGTGGGAGAGACATGAAGGCCTTAGTCACATGCATGGATTTTCATGGGAGTAGTTGAGGGTCCATATCAGTAAAATATCAAGTTTCCTCATGGGTTGGGAGTCAAATCACATCATAGTATCCTCTTGTCATGTATTTACCCAAGTGGACTTGTTAGCCTGGGTAAATATAGGAGGAGAGTGTTATAGAGTGGTATTAGAGCATGCTTCACCACTTGGACTAGATAGGTAGTGTGTTAGTCATGCATACATGTCAATTGCATTTGTGTTTTTATGTTTTTGGTATATGTGCTTGTGGTGTATGCATGGTGTTGGTCATGGTTGCAGTTATGTCGCTATGTGAAAGTTGATAGTGTTGTTGTTTGAATTATTCATCCTGAGTGTATGTCGGTTATGAATTGGTTGTGCACATAAGTGTTTATGTGTTGTTATGCATGTATTGGCATGGTGATAGTTTTCATGCATGAGGCCATGATCTGTTGTTAGTATGGTCATGCATCGATAACTAGATTATGGTTAGGATGATATCTATATGCTATTATGATTATGATTGTACATGTATTTTTCTAATCTAGTTGATCGTCTTGACAAGATATCCTCCACATAAATATATTGAGGTATGTTGATTATGTTATGTTTTGGTTTTCACTGACATGGTATACTCGTAGGAAAGAGATCAAAGATGACTAGCAAGATGGTGGACTACAATTCACGAGGTTATCCCTATGGATTATATGAGTAGCGTGGTGGTGGGAATTCTTCTGACTTAGCAGATACTTTGAGAAGTTTTAAGGTAGAAATAAAGAGTTGCAAAGCAAATAATGACTGGATCATGCAAGCATAGGAGAAACAAGTAGAATATAATGTAGTAATCCTTCATATTTTTTCATAATTTCAGTGATAGGGACCACTTCGGATCAACTATGGACAAGAGGATAGGACTAATGGGGCATATAGCAGTAGATTTCATGGTGGGAAAGGTCAGATAGATATGACACGATTAGAGATGGCAAGTTCTTGGATACTCTAGATAGGAGAGGTGATGGAAATAGGTTTTATTCTAGTTCTGGTTCTGACAGGAACTATGATTGTCATCATTATCATCCTTACAGGAGGAGTGATGGGGCATATTTTCCAGATGAGTTCAAGAAAGCAAAGCCACATGCCTTTGATGAGGATTTTCAGAAACTAGAATATGCAGAACCATGGTTAATTGGAATGAAGAATTTCTTTGAGCTGCATAAGTACACACAGAATATGAAGGACAAAATATTTATCTTCAACCTCAAAGTGAAAGCAGACATCTGTTGGGAAGATGTGAAGCGGGTCAGATACATCAGGACAAAAGAGCTGATGGCATGAATTCAAGATGCTTTTCAGGAATAAATACTTGTCAGAGAGGTATTATGATAATAAGGCCAAGGAATTCTACAGGCTAAATATGGGATCGATGACATATGAGGAGTATATGACCAATTTCTTAGAGTTATTGAGGTATGTACCATATATTAAGGATGAAAAAGCTAAGGTTTATAGATTTGTCGGTGGATTTCCATTAGTATTTAGAGACCGGATTGAGTATGATGAGCCTTGGTCACTTGAGGAAGTTATTGGGAAACTGAAGCACTTCTATGAGGAGTCAAAGCATAAGACAAAATTGCAGCAAGGTTGGAAAGGTAAAGATAAAGCTAATGGTAAATGGCAAATGAAAAGAACAAGGCCTCAAGATGTAGGTGAGAAAGAGAATGTTGCACCTTACAAGAAATTCAATGTAGATAGGTAAGGACATGGGTCATAGTCTGGAGGGTAGTAGAATAGAGGTGATGGTACAGGATGGTTATAGTGTTGAACATGTGGTGATTAGCATATTAAGAGGGATTGTATGTAGAATCAGGGTGGTAGGCCTCATATTTACATTACATAGGAAGCACAGATAGTTGGGGGTGTTGGGAAGAGCATTCCTCGTATCCATGCAACATTGGATAACACACATGTACATCACTAACCTCTGTTATAGATATGGATGATAAGCTTTGTGATCAAGTTATTTCTATTTTGATTTACCCTGGATCTAATTTTAGTTATGTTAATCTTGACCTGGTGGAAAAGTGTGGTTTGAATAAAGAATCACATGTAGAATCTTGGTTAGTGCATTTCTCTATGGGTACAAAGAAAAGAGTTCATCATTGGCTAAGAGTTTGTGCATTCGAGTTGAATGGTATGGCTACCTCAGCACATTTGAATGTATTTCTGTTGGGATTATATAGTATGCTTTTGGGTATGGATTGGTTGTATCTTCATAGGAATGAGGTGGATTTGTATGGAAAAGTTGTTGAGTGCTTGGATGAAAATGGACTGCAAAGAATCTTACAAGGTAAGAAGAAGGAAAAATCTGTTGGAATGGTGACAACTATGCAGGCGAAGTGCACTCACAGAAAAGGGTGTGTGTTATTTGTAGTGCATATTTCTAGTGATAAAGGTAAAGAGGATGGGGATACAAAGGTATTTATCAAGTACCCGAACTTGTAGCATTTTCAGGATGTGTTTCCAAGAGATATTTCAGAGTTGTTGCCTCATAGGGAAATGAAATTTTCCATTGAGTTGGTTCCAGGGGCAACACCAGCATCAAAGGCACCTTATGGGATGAGTACACTGGAGTTAGTAGAGTTGAAGGTGTAGTTGAAGGAAATGCTTGACAAGGGATACATTATGCCAAGTGTATCACCTTGATGTATACTGGTATTGTTTGTAAAGAAGAAGGATGGAAATCTCAAATTGTGCATCGATTATAGGTAGTTGAACAAGATGACTATCAATTACAACTATTTGTTTCCAAGGATTGATGACTTGTTTGATGATTTGAAGGGAGTAGCATTGTTCTCGAAGATTGATCTAAGATCTGGATATCAGCAGCTACACATTAAAGAAGAGGACATCTACAAGACTACTTTCTGGACTAGTTATGGGCATTATGAGTTTGTTGTACTTCCATTTGGTTTGACTAATTCTCTGTTTACTTTCATGTTCTTGATGAATAGTATGTTTCATCCTCATCTGGAAATGTTTGTTATTTTCTTCATTGATGGCATCTTGATATATTATAAGAATGAAAAGGAACATGTCGAATATTTTGCGGTAGTGTTGAGATTACTGAGAGAGCATAAGTTGTTTTCTAAACTCAATAAATGTAGTTTACTTCATATAGAGGTACATTACTTGGTGCATGTGGTCTCTAAGGAAGGCATAGCAATGGATCCAGAATAGATAAGAGTTATCATAGAGTGGGAAGCTCCTAGGAATGCAAAAGTGGTAAGATCATTTATGGGGTTGGTAGGTTATTATAGGAGGTTCATCGAGAACTTCTCTCAGATTTCATATCCTATTACGTCATTGTAGAGGCAAGGTAGGAAATTTGAATGGACAGAGGAATGTTTAGCATGTTTTGAGCAGTTGAAGTAGTTGTTGACGAATTCCTTGGTGTTAAATATTTATGATCCGGAGAAAGAGTTTTTGGTATGCACAGGTTCTTGCAAAGAGAGGAATTGGTGGATTCTTGATGCAAGAAGGACAGGTTGTATGTTATGAGTCACGGAAACTAAATAGGCATGAGAGAGATTATCCGACACATGATCTTGAGTTGGCAATGATCATCCATGCATTGAATATGTGGAGGCATTATCTTCTTGATAGGAGGTTTGTATTGATGAGTGATCATAGTGGTTTGAGGTATATATTTGATCAGTTGAATTTAAATGTCAAGAAAGCTAGATGGTTGGCCATGATCAATGAGTTTGACTTTGAGATCAGGTACATCAAGGGTAAAGAGAATAGGGTTGAAGATGCTCTTAGAAGGAGAGTACAATTGAATCACATACCAATTATGAGCTTCCATGGGATAGATTTACAGGATCTGATCTTATAGGTAGAACAATAGGATAATAGGTACATGGATCTTAGGCACAGGTTACAGCAGGGTACATGTGATAATGATGTGGACTATCCTCTCATAGTAGATTATTTGGTCATATTTAGAGATAGGATATATGTTCTAGACAGCAGTGAACTCAATAAGCTTATCTTGAGGGAGTTTCATGCTAAATTGTATTCAAGTCACCCAGGATATCAGAAAACATTGACAGTGGTGAAGAATTTTTATTACTGGATGAATCTGAAGCAATAAGGGGCGTATTTTGTGGCTAGATTCTTGGATTGTCAGCAAGTAAAGGAAAAGTGTAAACATCCATGTGGATTACGACAACCAATTATGATTCTAGAGTGGAAATGGGAAATCATTTCTATGGATTTCATCAAAGGTTTTTCGAGGAGATCTAGACAACACTATTCCATCATGCTTGTTGTGGACAGGTTAATAAAGGTAGTGCACTTCATTCTAGTGAAGTCTACTTATTCGGCTATTGATGTAGCACATGTTTTCATGAGAGATCTGAGATTGTTTGCATGGTGTTTCGAGGAATATTGTTTTAGACATGGATTCCAAGTTCACTTCTAGGTTCTAAAGGGATTTATTTGCAGGTTTAGAGATTGAGTTGGACTTCAACATAGCTTATCATCCGGAGACAGATGGACATATATAGAGGGTCAATAAGATATTGGAGGATATATTGAGGATTTATGTGATGCATCAGTAGAGGAGATGGGAGGATTTCCTTCTGCTGATTGAGTTTGCATACAACAATGGTTATCAGGATTGATTTAGGATGAGTATGTTTGAGGCTCTCTATGGGCGGAGTTACAATACTCCCCTCATTTGGAGTGATCTAGTGAAAAGGGTGTTGATAGGACCATACATGTTGGCAAAGATGGAACAAGAAATTTATGCAATCAAAAGGAATTTATAGGTAGCAAATGAAAGACAAAAAAGTTATGCATATTAGAACAGGTTGTTTAAGAAGTCCCAAGTTGGGGAATAGGTGTAGTTGCACATTAAGTTGAAGAAGAGCTCCTTCGGTATTGGATCATGTACCTATCAGGTGTTGAGCCTGATTATCTTCCTAATTTAGAGGTTTTTGTTTCATCCAAATGTATACCCTAGGAAGACTGTACACCCCACCACATGGGGGGGTTTCCCGGGGCTAGTGGGCCCCCGGTAGGGGTTCGGGGGAAATGCCCCTAAAGCTAAAAATAGATGAAACTTTTCCTTGTAAAATATTGTAACTTTGTAGTCAATCTAGGTTGTTTATTAGGTGGATGATTAGACAATAGAATTTATTTTTAATTTAGGGTTTTTTTCCCTATAATGCAACCCCTAAGTTTATATGAGGGAATTGTATTACAGCGATATATTATTATTCCAAGTGAGAAAGAGAGAGAGGAATATGTGAGAGGGAAGACGAAATTACTCCAAATCTGTTGTAGGTTTTATCTCTTCATTTTGCTAGATACTATAAAGGAACGACTAGTTGTTTCTCCATGGATGTAGTCTAGATTGGGTGAACCACGTATATCTGCATCTCTCTTGTTTTATGCATCATATATATGTTTGTGTTTTTGCAATATTTTATGTGTTCCATTTCTGTGTAATATATAATTTTCTAATAGTGCCAAGCTGGCACCTCCATTTTGTGGATTGGACCAATAACCTATCGAATCGCATTGCGTCTGACAGTGAAATTCCATGATGTTTTCCATGTGTCATTTATTAATAAGTATGTTAAATATGTTAATCATGTGATTGATTGGTCTGTATTGTAGGTGGATCCAGAAGGAGAATTCATGCCATAACCTTAGTGTATTTTGCAGAGAAAGAAGTTCATGCTTTGGATTAGAGAAATCGAGCAGGTTAAAGTGTAGTGGAAGCACTTTGGGACCAATAAGGCTACATGGGAGATGGTAAATCATATGAGGGCTATGTATCCTTCTCTATTCGCTGGTTGAGTGATTTTTTTTGGTATATGTTTTGATATATGTACAAATGTATATGGATGTAAATACCTCCATGAGATGCATTATAAAGCTCCAATAAGCGGCATACATGTCATGTCATTTTGATTGTCATGTTGTTATGTTTTCATGTTGGTTTATTTCAACAAGTTGATCATTGTAAATATTGCAACGAGATAAGCTATAAAGCTCCATTTGTTGTATGTTTTTCTTTTCAGCGGTCTTGTTGGTTGTAGGTTTCATTGAACACTGAGGACAATGTTCCCCCAAGGGGGAGGGTCTCGTAACATCCCTAGTCAAAATTCCATGTAAATAAAGTTAATGAAGGAAAAATAATAATCACGGTCATGGGACGCTTATTCCAAGTTAAATGTTGGGAAAAGACTTTGGGAAGGCAAAGTGGCATTCATTGGAATTTTATATATGAAAATAAAGAAAATTAGGAGAAAAGAAAGGTGAAAGGTCATAGGTTGCATGTGAGGAGGAAAATGAAGGAAAATAATGGAAAATGAGGAAAATAGAGGCCTCATTGATAAAAAGGCTTTGGAGGATCAGTTCACAACCTTTTTTTAGTTCCATTTTGGAGATTTCTCTCTCTATCCTCTCTTTCTCACACTCTTGGGAAAATATTTTTCTTAGAGCACTTCATCATTGGATCAAGGAAGAACAAAGAAGGCAAAGGGAAGAAAAGATCAAGCAAGGAAGTGTAGGATCAAGTGGCTACAACGGGATTATTTATAGCTATCGAGTTACATGTATGATTTCCTTACTAGTTTCTATATGCATGGTTATGCATGTGTGTTCTTGTTTCTCTTGTTGTCATGGGCATGGGTTTTTCCAGGTGTGACATTGTTCTTCGGCCTTCCCTTTCCATTTTCGAATAGCCATGGTGTTATGGCTTCTCTTTTATTTGGTTAAGTTGGATTGTCGAATGGTTTCGAAATTGATTGAGGTGGTCTCAGAAATAAAGAACATAAGGCATAGGAATCCCTAGACCAGAGAAGGTGGGATTGTGGTAAAGCCAAATATTGTGTGCCTTAGTGGGCCTAGGCATCCTCAACCAGTGAATGGTGAGATATACGGTAAATACTAGAGGTGTGTGCCCTTGATCAGGCCTAGGAATCCTTGACTGGTGAATGGCGAGATATACAGTAAATCCTGGAGCATGGAGTCTCGATTAGGTCCAGGAATCCTTGACTAGTGAATGATAAGATATATTTTAGATCCTAGAGATTAGGAGGTAAGAAAATTCCTCACGGTGTATGTGGAGAGATCTAGATGCATCCATGCCTGTTTAGGGCTTGGTGATCTAGTGGGGATTGTGGTAAAGCCTGGTTCTATTGATGAGAGTTGAGGTGGTTTAGCCTTGGGAAGCCTTCGTTGATTTGAGTCCCACATTCATGCTTGGAAAATGGCACAGGAGTGATTGGCTGAAAGAAATATTTGGTTTAACCAATCTATGGTCAGGTGGTTCATGGAAGTACAAAACCTGGTTGGCTTATGAATTCGTTAATAAGAGTTCCTTCTCCTTTGTATTTCACGTCAAAATGTAATGGTTCATATATGGATTTTATGGTTGTTGTATCCTTGTTATCTATGTTAGATATATGTTAGTTATGAGTATGTTTTATGATAGACTTGATGTATGGATCTCATCATGTTTTGATTTTTAAATGAATGAACAATGAATATATGACCTAATAGATGATAATGAAGCTAATGTGATAAGGCATCAATGCTTCTTTACAAATATGAGATAATTATGAGACCCCTATGCTTGGATTTGTTGTTATGACCTGTAGATTACATATTTGTGACATGTTTGACGAAATGATTGTCATGGCTAGTAGGGGTATAGTCAATTCATTGATTAAATGTTTTCAGTAGTAACCTTTTTTCAATGTTATTTATCATTTCTGAAGGTTTCATGAAGTTTTTGGAAGTGGCTTGAGACTTAGCCCTGAAAAAGTGGCTCAGAATCCTCGATCATTAGATCAGAACTGCCTGAAAAAGTCCCCAGTCACTAGCATGCCATGTTGTGGGAGCGATTCGAAGGCCTTAATCACATGCATGACTTTTTATGGGAGTGGTTGAGGGTCCAGATAAGTAAAATGATGAATTTGCTCAAGGGTTGATCACTTGGTAGGGTTGGTTCGCTCCTAAAGGTTCTATAGCATGTGTGGAAGGTCAGATTGGTTTACTTTTATCAACTCCACTTCCTTAATTGAACATGGGTAGTCAAATCACATCATAGGAGCCTCTCATAATGTGCTTACCACAATGGACTAGTTAGCTTGGGTAAATATGGGAGGAGGGTGTTGCAAAAGGAATTTTTAATGAATCAACTCTAAGACAAAGAGAGATATAGTGAAAAATTGGAATAAAAAATTGTATCACTAAGAAAAGATATTGAGAATACAAGATAATATATAAATTAAAATTTAAAGTATGTGAAAGGATCAAACACTTCGGATAATATTATCAATTTTCAAAAATCCCCATCAATTAAAACCAGACTTGGATACAAGGAAACAAAAAAACATGTCGAAGGAGGCTCAAATCCCAAGACACTGAAATCTGAGAACTCAAAAATCTATGTTAATGCACTTATTGCAACCAATAGGTAGCATAGAAAATCCAAAATTAAAAGATATGTCTTACAAGGATAGAATAGACCAAGTAACACAGGTTACAAAGGAGAAAGGAGGAAGAAGAATTAAAAGACTCATCCTCACTTTAATCAAGGGACAATTATTTCGAGAAACTTCTTCATACCTAGGTACCATAAAATTTTCTTTGTCACAATTTTATTTGTCATAATTTTGGTTGCAAAGCATTTCATTTCATAGAATATAAAGTTATCAAATCAAGAGAAGCAAGGGTGAAGTCACTTTCAAACAAAATGACCGCCACTAGAAAATCATTCCATAATGCTTTTTCTCGTCTTATGGACGAATTTGAGTGTTCTGCTTGCAACAAATTTTGACATGAATCCAATGAATGTAGAAACGTGTCAATGTCTTGTTATAAAAGGAACAAAAACAAATATTTTATTATAATTTGGAAGAAGAAAAAGACTTCATATCGAAAAAAATGTGGATTTGTCCTATATACCAAAAATCAAGAAAATCAGTGGCACATCGACAATGGGTACTCAAAACACATGATAGGGGAAAGAAGTAAATTTAATACCCTTAAGGAAGTAAAAAGTGGAAATCTTACTTTTGGTAATAATGCTCCAACGAAAATAAAAGGCAAAGAGTTTGTTTTTTTAGAAAGGAAAGGCCAAGGCTCAAAATGTGCTACTTGTAGATGGACTTAAACATAATCTGCTAAGTGTTAGTTAGATGTGTGATCGAGGACATCAAGTAACATTTAGATCCTATGAGTATGTGGTCAAAGAATTGAAAATAGGGGAGATCATAATTAAAGGAGTTATAACTCCAAGTAACTATGTGCTAGATGGTGACAGTGAAAACTATTATTTGAGAAAAAATATGAAAGTTGGTTGTGGCATAAGAGACTAAGACATCTCAACTTCAATCAACTAGTTATATTGAGAAATAATGAGATTTTCTAAAATATTCTCATAATATTCCTAACTGAAAATAATGTTTGTAAGTCTTTCTAGTTTCATAAATAGTCAAGAGTTTAATTCAAGGTAAAGGAAAATTCAACAAAATAACCTCTTGAGTTAATTCATATTGATATATGTGAACCAAAAAGGAAGATATATCCACAAGGTGAGCAATATTTTATGTTGCTAATTGATTATTACACTAGAATGTGTTGGGTTAGTTTATTGAAATATAAATATGAAGCATTTGAAAAATTCAAAAATTTTAAGGCGTTGGTTGAAAATCAAATGGAATTAAAAATTAAATGCTTGAGGTTTGATAAAGGAGGTGAGTAAACATCCAATGAGTTTTATGACTTCTATGAAAAACATGGAATCAAGAGACAGTTTTCTATAGCTAAAACTCCTCAACAAAATGGGGTTGATGAAAGGATGAATAGGACAATTCAACAATTGGCCCATGCCACGGTTGACAAATCAGGAGTACCTCATACCTTTTGGGGAGAATTTATGTAAACAACAATCATTATTATCAATAAGACACATTTTAGACTACAAAATAATAAAACACCTTATGACTTGTGGTATGGAAGACATGCTTGAATCAAACACTATAATTTTTGGAATCGAGTGTTATATCAAACGAAATGAATCCAAGCTCAACAAATTTGAACCAAGAGTACACGAAGGTATTCTACTTGGATATTCTTCCAGAAGTAATGGATACAAATTTTACAACAAGAGATTATGAAAATTTGTTGACAAAAATGATGTCAAAGTTGATGAATGATATGTTTGTCCCTGAAGATAGCCTTGACTTGATGAATTCAATGATGAGGAGTTACCACAAAATGAAGCCAAAATATATGAAGAACAAAGTGAAAATGAAGGATTTGAGGAAGAAGAAGAGAAATAAGAAAATGGAACACAAAATTCCATCCATGTATGTACAAAAAAATCATCCTCAAAACCAAATTCTTTGAAACAAAGATTCTGGTGTATAAACTACAAGGAAGTTCATAGGCTAATACAGTCATGAAAATTTGGCTCTATTATCTAAAATAAAACCTTAGAGTCTTTAGCAAGAAAGTTAAGATCAATGTTGGATTAAAGCAATTCATTACAGACTAAATCAGATAGAAAAAAATAAAACATGGGATCATGTCCCAAGACCACAAGATAAAAATATAATAAGTACCAAATGGATATTCAAAAACATGTTAAATGAAATTGGCCAAGTAATCAAGAATAAGGTAAGACTTGTTTTTAAAGGTTATGCTTATAAATAAGCGATCAATTTAGAAGAAACCTTTTCCCCTATTGCAAGGACTGAAGCCATTAGAATGTTCCTAGCATTTGTATGCTTTCGTAAATTCAAGGTATATCAGATGGATGTTACTTATTCTTTCTTAAATGGAGATCTGGAAGAAGAGGTCTATATTGAGAAACTTGAGAGTTTTATGTTGAGTAATAAGAAATATTATTTTTGTAATCTTAAGAAGCCTTATATAGGTTAAAGCAAGATCATAGGCACTAGTATTGCAAGCTAGGCAAATACTTATAGCACCAAGGGTTTAGAAAAGGATCAGTTGGTAACAATATGTATATTAATATGGGAGGTGATAATATATTGGTAGTTGTTGTATATTTTGATGATATAATTTTTGGGAGTAATGTTGAATAAATGAGCTAAATTTTTGTAACAACAATCTAGCCAGAATTTTAAATGTCTCTACTTGGTGAATTGGCCTTCTTCCCTAGATTACAAGTACAACAAGAAAGAAAGGAATATTTATTTCACAAATGAAATACCTCTATGATATTCTAAGAAAAAATATAATGGAATAAAGTAAATAAGTTTCTACACCCATGGAAATAGTCTACAACCTGAGAAAATATGAAAAATCTCCCGAAGTCAATCAATTTGAATGTAGATAAATAATTGGAAGTATACTCTATCTCATAAATACAACGCCAAATATTATGCAGGTCGTTGGAATAGTGGGGTGCTTTCAATATAATCCTATGGAAACTCATCTCAAATCAGTCAAAACCATATTTAAATATATATAAGGAACTTCATATTTTGGACTTTCATATCCTAACAATACAAACTTTACTCTTCAAGCTTATACTGATGAAAATTGGGAAAGAAATATTGGTGACACGAAAAGTACAAGTGTTGGAGCATTCTTCCTAGGAAATTGCTTAGTTTCTTGGCTCAACAAGAAACAAATTTAAATCTCTTTGTCTGCAACTGAAGCTAAGTATGTTGTAGTTGCCTCATGTTTGAAAAAATTGTTGTGGATGATCCAAAGTTTGAAAGAGATTCAAGTAGAATGTACTCAACCTATATCCATATTTTTTGATAATACCAGTGCTACTAATATTTCAAAAAATATACTAATGCACTCCAAGACAAAGCTCATTCCTATTTAATATCACTTCCTCAAAGAACAAGTGTTAGATCAAATTTTCAAACTAGAATATGTTTCTACACATGAGCATATTACAGAAATATTTACTAAGCCTCTTCCATGAGCATCATTTGAGTATGTTCGATAGAGATTAGGGATGATCACCTCCTCATTTCTTCCATAATTTTACTTCCATGACTTGATTGTAGCAGTTCACATGTGGATGGGACTACTCTACGTGCACAAACCAAGCATATGCTCCGGCATCAGCTCAGGGGAAGTAATGTGTAATCAATTAGAGTTTCTCTCTATTTCAGATGCATAGTCTCTAGGGTGTAATGAGAACAATCACCAAGTATTGTGAACTCAACAATAGTATGTTTTCAAGGGAGCCTATCAAGTGTGTGATAAGAAAAAATTGCATTCATGTGCTTTAAATAAGTGGTTGCATATCTTATATTCTGATTTTTCATTTGATAAAGTATTCTAGGAGAAGTTTGAGATATTAGTTTCTACCGGGAATGAAAATATTGTCCATAAATTAAAGCTTGCTAAATAAGACTATTTAAGAACACTTGAGCTCATAAGGATGTACAATTTGTTGTCAAGTTTCTTCACCATAGATGATGACTGTGTCTTGCTAAGTATTACCATAGATAAATTATAGTATTTCCTTGAGTTGAGCTAAGATGTATCATGACTCTTGTGCTTCACGGTTTGTGGGTCTTCTTGTCCTGCTAATATGGAATGAAATTCTTGTTGTTTTATAGATCTGATGACTTTGTTGTTGCAACAAGATGTTATACATATGTCATTGTTGTGTTAGTTACAGGATTACTAACATTGTTGTTTGGCATATATCATTTTCATTGTTAGTTTTTGTTAAGTCTTGTATATATCAGAGTATGTGAATGCTTTATAAGGATTTGTGTTTCAAATGTGTGCCACTAATCTAAGAACGAGCCCTGGATAAATAGATAGTTCATTATGTTGGTTACCTATACCAATAGGTTTCATATTTCATGATTGGCAAAATTCAAGTGCCAAATATGCTCCACTTTGCTGCTACAAAGGTTCCATATTTGCAAAAGAAGACAAGGTGTGTACATGCCTTCAGGCCTATTAAAATTTTTATGGATGACCCAACAACCTAATCTGGGTCATGCCATGTTTTAATTTATGTTGTAGAATAGAGAAAGAAATCTGTCCAAACTGTTTAATCTTGGCAGATCAGTAGTTAGGCAGAGAAACTGAGGTTCCCAACTGCTTAATCTGGGGCCTTGGGAGAAATAAGGGTAGTGCCAGATAGGAAAGTAAATGCAAAAAAGCCAATGAAAAGAAAAGGCACTCAAGGGGTTTGCAAGTCCAAGTGCACCCACCAAGAAGAAATAAAAATGCTAGGCAAAATAGTTGGGCAGGTAGATGGGGTTGCAGAAATGATGTTCCTCCCAAGATCAACTTTGCTATGCAAGTACAGGCAAAACAACATAGTGGAGCATGTCTAACTCCCCTCTCTCCCTCTGTGCACCACTCATAACTAACACCCATGCACCAGGTATGATCATAAGGGATACTCAAAGCTTTATGTGGGTTCTTATGGCCTTTAGAAGCCACATTTCTTGTGTAAAGTTCTTTTCATTTTGATCTACTCTTTACACTAAGTTGTTTCCAAGAAAACTTAGTAGTATTGGTCTTCAGTCACATTTTTCCCCCCCTCATTAACCTCTAACTCTATTATCTAGCTCCCTATACTTCACCTCCCTTATTATTATAACACCATGGTGTATAAACCCCAAACAATGTATAAATATACCCTCCTTGGAATTATAGCCATAATTTCCACTCCCAGGGCATTGAATTAACATCTGGTTAAGGTCAAGAACCCAAGTCTAACCCCTTGTCTCCATCTGAGCCTATCTACCTAGCCAATCTTCCATGTTTTTCCTAAAAACCCTTGGAGAAACCCTTTTGAGCACCCTTATACCACTAGAACGCAAAAAATATGATGAAACCCACCTTCCCCGCCTTATCCTAAGGTCGGGATCCAATATGCGCCTTTTTTCATATAAATCCATCAAAACCCGCTTATCCTAAGTTTTACCCTCGTATGCCTTATGCCAAAATTTCACAAAAACCTTTGATTTCCGCCTTTCCTAATGTTGTCGGGCTTGTTTGATTTTTACAAAGGAAACATTGGAAAAACCATTGAAAAACATTTGATAAACCGAAGGGTCCCGCCAGGCGCAGTTGCTAAGACATATTATATTATAAACCGCCCATTGACTATTAGCCTCCGTGCAGCTTGTTGACCCGATAACCGTCCGATCGTGGCCTTGCCAGATCTACGGCCAACAGGAATTTCGGAGGGGCCCGACGTCCGACCGTTAAAATATGTTGACTTTATCCGCCGTGCAGATTCCCTACCCGACAGCCGTCAGATCGCGCGCCTACAATCCAACGGTTCTCGTGGATTTCGGAAGGCCCCCGATGTCCGAAAGATACCTTCCGATATCTGTCAGACGATGACGTCACGCGGGGACACGCGTAGCTCCCAAACTCCGTCGGAGCCCCCTCTGACAGATTCCTTGCCGTGCAGGAGGGGGCTCGATATGACGACACCTGTCCACCCACGTCCCCACCCCGCTGTCGCCTACGTCAGTGCCACGACCGCGCACCCTGTCCTCCATTCGTCCACCTGGCCGCCACCTCACCGCCCGCGCGGACCGGTCTCAGGCCACCACGTCACCTGATGACGTCCTGCTGACGTCATCCGACCCAGACTCACATGCTGACTTCATGCTGACGTCACTCAAAAAACGTGCCAATAAGCCAAAAAAGGCCATATTTTGATGGTTTTTCATGTTTTTTAATCACTATTTGTAAAAAGCACCTCTGCTCTCTCTCTGCATGCATATTACGACGAACAGTTTGCCAGCCAACTCCAGACCATCCACAGAAGTTCAAAGCTCGCACCCAATTGTTGTTTCGTCTTGAGAAACTGGTTAAACAGGTATTTGCCCGTGAACCTCCTTGCAAATTGGTTTATTCACAGTAAATTGTAAAAAATACCCAAACACGGCAGAAGACTAAGAGTTCACCATAAAACCAAACATAAACAGCTCCCCCTCAGAGAATTAACGGTCGAATTGCACTGGCAGAGCCATTTCACACTAGAAATTTTAGGGAAAACCCTTCTCTGTTCACGCAGTCATGAATCACAGCACATAACCTGCTCCTGAATTATCAAAAGAGGTCTGCTAAACACGGTGAATAACCTTCACAGAGTGCCAAACAATATTTCAATTGCTGTAAACCTCTTCTACAACCCTGCATTCCTCTGAAAACCTTCTTTCTCAGATAAACACGTTCTTTATTTGCCAATAAGCATTCAAGCAAGCATGGATACTCCTAAGGCATCAGTAGCCCTCAATGTTACCCCCCTGAATGCTCCCCAGAGAGAGTTGGAGTGGCTGGATTTGGCAGACCTTGATTACCAAATCTCAGAGGACAGCCCATCCAAATGCACGTTCCACATTCATCTGTTAAATGAGCTCAGAGCCAGACATAGAGATGGAACAAATATTCTAGGCATTTGGGAGTCCTCCCTCCCAATCTTCAAACTGCCTCAGGTCAACCAGTTCCCTGACCTCATTCACATATGTGCTGTCTGCTATGACCCCATGCAGAGGGCTGTGCTCAACCCTGAAGGTGCAGTAGTGTTCTATACAACCCCTGAGGCCATCAGGGAAATGCTCCAGTTCAAAACCCAGAAGGAGTTGGTTCCCTTGTCTCTGTTGGACCTGATCAACCAAGGAGCCAAGGTATTAACAGAAGCACAGATCCTAAAGCTGAATCAATTGTTTATCACAAACTCTGACAAAGTGTTGCACCCTCCCATTTTTGATGGCTACCTAAATTAGTTGGGTCTGGACCTGGCATACATGATAAGCTCAGTTTTGGGATACAAATCAATGGAGTTTATTGAGGAAACTGTATTAGTGATGATGACAATGTTTTCCCCCGGTAAGACCCCCATTTGTTATGATTATGCTACATATATCTCAAACAAAATACATGAGCAATTTTTGCACTTGTCCAGAGAGAAGGTGTTCAGATACACCTCATACATTTATCATCTCATTTTGTACCACCAACATGAGAAGTTCTCCTTTGAGATCAAGAGAACTGATGCAGCAGGCAACCCTAGGTCAATGGTATACTGGACCTCAGTCTTCCACATCCTCACATACTCTCCATACACTTACTCTGAGTTCATAGACCTGTTCATCCATCCAACTATGTCTCTCTTTGTAACTTCACCCCCTCCAAGACTATCTGATGAGATGCAGAGGATTCTGCAGCTATCCAGTGCCTACAATATAGGGGATTGGTACTACTACCAACACTTCACTGTGATCAGAATATATGGGTGTGAGCTGCGCCCATACAAATTGCCCAGGTACGTGCCTATGAGACTCTTTTCCTTGGAATATTTCAGGCAATTTGGCAATGCCGATCAGGTGCACTTTGCAGGAGGGGTAAAAAGGCACAGCTCAAAGTTAGAAACCAACTTGGCCACTTTGTCCTAAACAAAAGAGAAGGATGGAAAGAGGTAGATAGGATGTTAGAAGGCCTTGGCCTAAAACAAAGCTTCCTTTGGAAGCCCTATGACCCTAACAACTTCATATCGTTGAAAAGGCAGAAATGCAAACTCTCTAGCTATGAGCATGAGAGCATGCTCCACATTCAAAGACATGCCAACCAACCAAAGTGGAGAAGAGACACACTGGAAGAGCCTGTGACTCAAGAAGAACTAGTTGAAAGAGCTAGAAGGCATTTGTTAAAAATGGCTGACTTAGAATGTCCTCCTCAGGTGCTTTCTCTGCCAAAGCCTCAAACAGGAGCAACTGCTTCATCTTCTGCAACACAGCAAGAGGCAGTGCAAACTACAGATCAAGGACAGAGCAAAGGCAAGGAAAAAGCCATGGAAAAACCACAGGGCCAACAGGGCCAACAACAGCAGCCCCAGCAGGAACAACAACAAGGAGACCAACAGGGTCAGGAAAAGTAGACAGGAGAGGCCCAAATGGCTACCCAAGAACAGACAACACCAATGGCGCCTCCAAGACAGGATTCTAGAGTTGATTCCTCCATCCTCCAAACCCCTCAAAGGGGGGATGTTAGCAAAAAAAGAGAGAGGGAGACTCCCCTCACTGAATCACCAGAGAAGAGACAAAGGTTAAATCCCTTCTTAGAGGAGGAAATGCCAAGTATGGAGGCTTCTGCCAGCTCCTTGCAACAGGAGAAAGACAGGACAACATTAGGAGAGGTGAGCTCCTCAGGACAGCAACAGGGAACAGGTGCAAGCATAAAACAACAATTCAAAGATGCCAAAAGAAGGAGTGAGCCAATAAAGATTCGGCTCTACAATCACCTGCTAAACATGGCTCCTGCAAATCAACAAAGGCTCATGACTGCATTTGATGTGCAGGAGGGCAAGATGACAATGAGCCACTTCACTCCAGTAGTGCAGCAACCACAAATAGCTGCAAACTACGTCAGGACTAATCTGGAGGTCCTGTCAAAAGACATCCACCGAATGGATCAGATTGAGCTTCTCAAACAGACGGGTGAGATGGTCTATGCCACCTTGGTAGATAAGACCTTTGTCAACTACAAGCTGCAAAATAGCCTGAACAATACTGCAGCACAGCTTGAGTTGGAGAAGGCTTCCTCTCAAGCTAAGGATAACAGGATCAAAGCCTTAGAGGAAATAATAATAGAGTTTGGGCATGACCCCAATGATGTTAAGGGTGTGCAACAAGTCCTCAAGCTGAGGGATGCTGATATGGTAGCAATAAAGAAGAAATTGAAAATCCCACCAGCTCTCCACCCACAAACGGATGAGGTTGCCCAGCAGAGGCCAGAAAAGGATGCAGCTTCCTTATTAATGACATTATACAAGGAGCTCATCCAAACACAAGAAAAGCTGCAGGAAT
>APFE030567392.1:300509-340387 GCA_000404065.3 Pinus taeda | reverse complement strand
AACAGACGGGTGAGATGGTCTATGCCACCTTGGCTGATAAGACCTTGGCCAACTACAGGCTGCAAAATAGCCTGAACAATACTGCTGCACAGCTTGAGTTAGAAAAGGCTTCCTCTCAAGCTAAGGATAACAGGATTAAAGCCTTAGAGGAAATAATAATAGAGTTTGGGCATGACCCCAATGATGTTAAAGCTGTACAACAAGTCCTCAAGCTGAGGGATGCTGATATGGCAGCAATAAAGAAGAAATTGAAAATCCCACCAACTCTCCACCCACAAACGGATGAGGTTGCCCAACAGAGGCAAGAAAAGGATGCAGCTTCCTTACTAATGACGTTATACAAGGAGCTCATCCAAACACAGGAAAATTTGTAGGAATCAGAAGCCACATTAGAAGCAGCATTACAGCAGAAGGAGGCAAGGCAATCCTCACAGCCACCTCCAGGAACAATAAATCTTGAGGAAACCCCTCAAGACACTGCCCCTCCCAGCCAACAAGTGCAGCAAGAAGCTCCAGCTACCACAACACCAACCACCTCAGCACCAACAACAGAGTAGGCTGAAAGCCTGGACATGCAGAAGCTGAGGAAAGAAATACAGGTACTGGAGTCCCAGATGTCAGAGCTAAACCAAGCCCAGGACAACCTGGCAAAAATAAATGAGAAATATGACAAATCAAAGCAAAATGTGGCTGAGAGGGAAAGGGAGGTAAAGGCCCTGAAAAAGAGGATTGCTGAGCTAGAAAAAGAGCTCACATTCGATAAAGTCACAGCAGAGCTCAAAAGGGTCATCTGGACCACTATTGGCCAGTCAATAACAAACCAGTGGGAATATATTGAGGCCATATATGAGCAAGTGGCACTCATAGGCAGAGCACGAAAAGAAATGCAGAGGGCAAGGGCATCTCTAGGCAACATGCCTGAGATTGCCCCCAAGATGATAGAAGTGCTGAACTACAGAACAAGTTCCCAGCTGGTAAGAATGGGGATTGGAAACAGGACTGAGACTATCTCCTTAATCAAAAGAGTCCTGATAATGAGAGACCTAATTCAGACCCTGAACAGAAGAATCCAGGATATGCAAGCTGATATCAACAAGTTTCAGAACAGGTTTCTAGCCTTGCAGGACAGGGGGCTCCCCAGCATATTAGATCCTTCAGGAAAATTACTCTCCCATGAGAAATATGTTAAGAGAGTAAGCAATTTTGCAGCAACACAGATTGCAGAGGCGCCTAGTACATCTGCAGAGGTAAGCCCAGTAACAGGGCAAATTCTTTTTGATAGAGTAGATAATTTATTTTTTATTAGAAATGAAGTTGCACATTTATTTGATGAGCCCCCTCACTTCTATAAATATACAGAGGCTGACGAGACCATATGGTCAATTTTGAGACATCAGTTGCCTCCACCAGATACATGGCAGGAATTGATAGCATTACTGTTGAACCAAAGTCAGTAATCGCGGTTTTTTCTTCAAACAGTTCGAATCTCATACACAGCAGTGCCAGCAGTCACAGGTGGCAAGGCCGAGAAGACACAAAAAGTTACAGCTGCATAGCCACTTCATTCAGTAGTTATGGCAAGCGCTCAACCGACTCCGTGAGCCCCAAAGGTCAAAATTGCTCTTACAGGAGTTAAGAGCCTTTATAACTCATTAAAGATTGTAATAACTTCTCATCTGCAAACCCTGTACGAGTAAAAGCAGATATTTTCTCTCTCAGATGACTCAATGCCTGAGATATTTTGTAAAAACTTCTATATATTTCACCTCGCATTTGTTAGCAGGGGTTGGACTCCGGATGTAAGAAATCTCTTGATATCTATTCTGTTACTCCTCTATTGTAAATTTTCAGACAACTAATACAAAGGATGATGGTATTTCCAAAAGCATTGTGTTTCTGATGTCTGGCTGGTGTATGGCTCAAAGTTGCAGGATTCCTGTCTATTCCATGGCTCAATAAGTTTTCTTGTTACTCTCTGATTATATACATGTTCACTATACTTTCATATATCTTTCATGTTTCCATGTACTCAATATCTAAGTAGCAAGGAAAAAGAATAGTCTCAGGACTTAATCATTGATTACCCTGAGCTCAATCTAAGCTATTTCATATGTTTTCTTCAGTTATGGTAACGAAAGAGTAATTCTTAAGTGCTACCTTTCACACCATATCATCACAGTAATCTATTTGTTTTAGGAATTCAATTAATTGCTCCTAAGTAATAGACCTCTTTCCCACTACCCGGCTCAGTGAATAATTCTTAAATGCTCTTTGCTAGTTGTTTTTCATTTCACCCTCACAATTTACAGTTTGTTTTATGAAATGCATACAGGCCCTGTAATCCCAGCAGCACTTAAGCCAGGATCTCAAGAAAACAACAACTACAGGCCCCATTGCCCAATGGATTAGTTTCACCTGCAGAGAACACTCTAAAAGATATCAGAATCATCCTCCCAACCAAACATAAAAGACAATCAAACATTCACTTCATAACTAGCCTAAAAAACTCCATTAGAACAGTGACAAATCATAAAGAGAGAGCCCTCTCTGATTATAGCTTGGCTAGAAGCTGTAGTCCAAAGATTGGTTAGTGGTTACCCCGGCCGTATTCCCTTGGGAGTCAAAGGGAACAACCTGGGTGTTAACACATTACAGCAGTCACTTGGAGGAAAACTATTCTACAATAGTCACATATATATTTTGGTCTACAATTAGTCCACATACACATCTCCTTTTCCATTAATGTAAAAGGGGAAGAGAGATAATAATCAACCATAAGGAAATACATCGAAGAAAGAGATAAAGCATCAAGAAAACTCAACATAATTTGATGTCAACACGTGATTTGGTGGTTGCAATTTCCATCAATGCCAAAGGGGGAGATTGATGGGCTTATCAGCATAGTAATATAGGTCATCGATGTAATAGGGATGATGGGTCAAGGTTTTCGAACATTCCCATCAAGCATGGGACTTTCATTTATTAATGGTAAGATGATTGATGGGTTAGTTTCTTTGCCCCAGATATAAGAAAAGTATCTTGCTTTTCTCTTCAACCATGTCTTAGAAAGATATTGTTGAAGCAGAGTAGAGGCCAAAAAGGTATTTCAATGACAGGCAACAAGAAAATCACAATGCATTGATAAATTTTACTATGCAATATTCTTGCTTTAGTGGGGGAATACATATTTTTGCAAGTATTATCTACAAAGCACTTCTCCATTAGCGATCGTTTGAAGCTAACCAAATAAATGTTTTTGATCCCACTATTCAAATAATTGGCTCAACCATAGAGGCTCGAGAAGTCAATGATGTTTTGGCTTACTTTTTAATCAAATGCATCCATTTTGTTGGTACTTCTCCAACTTCGATGAAAGAAAGTGGTGCAATATTGAAGGAATACATAAAAACTAAAATCCATGTCAATGTATGCAAGCACCAACCTATATTCACCCAATTGAGCTGCATTGTTATCCTCTTTCAAGGATTTCACTTTCCTTGGTCAATTTGATCAAAACCAATTCAAATATGGTGTTTCAAAAGTGGTAGGCATTGAGATAATGGTAGCATAAGGTATGATATTCCAACACCCACAAATTTGGGCATAAGCATCATACCTAAATATATTACATTGGTTATAGAGTGATTTGGAAAATATGTCAAGGCTCTTGATGCAATCATTCACACCTTGATATGGTTTATTGATTATATTGCGTATGTGCATTTTTTGAAAGAGGAATTTATTCCTATTCTAGATCCATCGACAATTACAAAAGACAAGTTTGCACAAAAAAACATGTGTAGTAAAGTGGGGACATTGATCCAATATCAGGTGTAAAAGCAGCCATGAAGATGCAGGTAGAGGTGGAATGGAGAAATTGAGCACAAATGCTGGAATCTAAAGGAGTATGCCAAGAAAATATCAATATTGCATATGGAAAGAAAAGTGTTCTAATACTAGAGTCAAAGTCTACCATGATCGACCAAGTCACTTGTGGAAAGATTCCAAACAACCCAGATCTAATGACAGGTCTCTTCAACTGACATGTTTGAGAATATTCCTATGTTAAACAACAATGGCTATGAAAAGGTAGAAACTTTCTCCTGAGGAGAAGTTTTTACTGAGGGTTGTTTGTAGCATTCAATTACAAGTATCTTTGGGGAGGAATGACCTAGTCAATGCAATCATCTATAACATAACCAAAGGTAAAACAAAATGGTTTTCCCAAGGTATTCAAAGTGAACATAATTTATATATATGGTGCCTTGATCTAGATAATGAGTGGATGAGAGACAAATTATTCCTGTAAGTGTAAGACATATTATTTCTTGAAAAAATGTGTTTATGAAAAGTAATGTGGAAAAGCCGAGAGTATGTGTTCATTGTGTATTGTGATAACTTACATTGCTGCTATTAAATGATTGGAATCTAGTGTTGTTCCTTAAATCGTTGAATATGTAAAGGAGAGAGGTTGGCGGTTTATAATTTTCAATTCTGAAGTCTAAAAAGTAGATGGATAAGAAATAGGACACAAATATTAGTGTGTTGTAATTTGAAAAATTTAATCAGAGCCAAGTTCCCATAAACACAATATCAAATGATTTCTTGAATGCACAAACTTGTTGGTGCTCGAATGTGATGAGTTGAGTTTGCAAAGATGATTGTGTTGGGTGTCTCATTAAAGTGTTGAGAACTAATAGATATTAGTCAATCTATTATCAAGAGTTATTTATCAGATTGTAGAACAGACTAGAAAGATTAGTCTTGAAAACTTAATTTTATCATCCCATTAAGAAGAGTGCTAGAATCTAGTTTGAAAATGCAATTAGAGGTTGATTCATTGGTACTTGGAAGAAACCAAGTGAGTGGAATCTTCTAACTGATAGGTGCTAGTAAATAGATAAGGGTTAGTACTCCTGCAAGTGGGTTCTTGTGAAATAGAAGGGGATAGAAGCCTCCAACTGGTGGGTGCTAGTAAGAATTTGTAAGACGAAATTGAAGAAATAAAGAAAATGAATGGTGGTTTTCTCCCTTTATGGATTTCTAGCTAAAACTTGTTTGTCCTTTAGTATGATGTGAATGGTATGTTAATATATTTCCTAATTTTGTTTAATGCTAAAATAAATAAAATAATATATTCGCAATAATTGAATAGATTGTCCAAAATATTGATTCCACCCACCCCCCCCCCACTTAATATTTCAATAGTTCATGGGAGAAGCTCGTTCATTAAATATAAGTGGGGAAATGAATTTCATGCTTAACTCGAAAGGAAAGAGTGTTAGGGTTTCCTTAATATTCGTTTATTAAATGATGGGTACTACTTTTGTAGCAAAGAAAGGTCAGATATTCTTGGTCGACATAGCTTCGATCAACCAACACTCATTTTCCTTGGATTCATAGTTTTCGATTTTCCATTCATACAACTCAATATCTAAATTTTTTTGGATGGATAGAGGGGAGTCTAATAATATTTCTCCAAAATAATTTTCTTCCACGCTATATTTTCCTTCGTGTAGTATTTGGTATAGTCTCTTCATTTTTATGTCATCTTATGAGGGTTCGACTCAAGGTTTCCCTTCATGGGAGAAAGAGGTATTATGATATTTTTCTTATTCCATTTTAATTTAATTCTATCTTTTTCCACAGAAATTTCATCTTTCATCCTTCGACCCCATGATCTTCTAACCAAAGCTAGGTAAACAAGTATTCCATTGACTAAGTTGATGACTTCAAAATCAACAAAGGTCAGAATCCTCATGATTGATGTTTTAACTTGTCTTACTGTTCCAATTGGATCAATGAATGTCTAATCTACAAGTTTGGAGTAAATGGCCATCTTTTGGAGAGTTGGCCTCGCTAAATTTATCAATGTTTCCCTTGGAATGATATTTACTTACGAGGAAAAATTAACTACAACTTGTTTTACCATGTATCCATGTATCCCCAAGTCGAATTGTGGAACATAGTTGTCCACGTGCTTGCCTTGAGAGAGTTGGCCTAAGTTTTTAAACTAACTTCTCTTCTCATTATAATATTGTAATATATTTAAAAGCTTGATTAATCAACCAACTGACCTTTCTTCCTTTAACAACTCCAGAAAGTATTCAAGTATGACATCCTTCATCGGTCTCTATTGACCAACTTCATTCTTAAACAACCTAATTTCCTTCTCAATAATATCACTATGATGTTTCATGTCTAGATATTTGGCAGTATTCTTGGAAAGTCAAAGGATTTGTTAATTTCTTAATGTATTCCCTTGACCTGCTCTTGATCTGGTGATAACAAACCTCCTTGTTCAAGAGAATTTGTAAAAGATTGATAGCTCATTTATTTAATATTTTTTCAATAATTTTTGGGAAATATTCTAGAGAATGGTCACCCAGGCCACACATGTTGTATAATTTAAATTAGTTTTGTCCTTTAAAGGGAAACTAGGCATTGTGTGGCCTTCTTGTCAACAATAAATTAATATGTTGGACACTTAATATGCTAAGGTTTATGGTGTGGAAGTTGAACCATCACAAGGAGTCCGAGAGACCTTGGAATATGAATCCAATGGTCAAACAATGTATTTATATGTGTATCTTTGATAATAATAAATGAATTCATGATTATATTTCATATCTAGTTACACAGTCATGTTAAACACACATGGGCAGAAAGAACAATATGAAAGATAAAACATGACAATCAAATTTTATTAACAACTGATATATATTTATAGTACAGTGTTGTGACCGTTGGGTTTCACATCCCAAGGTCTCTTGGACTCCTTTTGTCCATTCGGCTTCCACACTAACCCATTGAGGATTAGGTGTCCAAAATTCCCCCCCTTAATCTGAAGGGTTATGTATGAGTCCAAGAAGAGAGCTGTAATACAAAAGTGCAAAATGCATGGCAGCACTAGACTGAATGTGTTGTCTAAAATGTTGGTATAAAGGGCGGTGGCTTAAGGATGACCACCAACACTGGAACGCTTAGTGTAGTTCCTGGAACCTCTTCCAAAACTGGGAAGAAGCTGAAGTCTTCTGCTAGAGGAAGTGCTCCTATTGTTTTGAAGAGGGAAACCTTCAACCATAAAAGGGAGGTCTCACCCCACATAAAAGGGAGAACTTCAACCTAAAAAGGGAAGTCTCAACCTGTGATGGTTTAAGGATGACCAACAACTCTGGAATGCTTAATGCAATTCCTGGAACTCTTCCAAAAGTAGCAAGAAGCTAGAGTCTTTTGCTAGAGGAAGTGTTCTCAATTTTGTTCCTGGAATTCTTCCAAAACTGGCAAGAAGCTGAAGTCTTCTGCTAGAGGAAGTGTCCTAGATTACCAACTGAAGGCATGCTCAAGGGCATCTTTGTCTCTGGCTACAACTCTAAAACTGGTGTGGAAGGTTGTGGCTCAGGCTCGCTTGATGTGACTTTGAAGCTTGTAGATGACCATCATTTCCCCCCCTGTCAGATACAAGGTGAGATGATAGAGAAAACTCAACTGTAAGACTATTCAATACTCTAGAAAAAGTTCTGACATGTGTTTGGAATATCTTCTTGGTTGTTGATGCCCATTGCCAAGAAGCGATCCATCCAAGATGAATCTTTGTTCTTGCAGGACGTTTGTTTTGAAGCATCTGTTTGAATAATGACTGGTTTTATGACAGCGCTTACATGGATGAAGATCAAAACAATGATCTTTTAGATGGCCAACTCGGTCACAGTGTTGGCATTTCACAATATGTTGTTGTTGTTGTTGCTGTGGAAGAGAGGTAGAGTCTGGAACAACAGGAGGTGAATTGTCATGAGGAGCAGGTGAACTATCATGAATGAATCCAACACTCTAAGACTTAATGGGCTTTGAGTAGTCTGGAATATGAAAGGACAAATCCTTGTCATATCCAAAACCAGTTTTGTGCTTGTTCTGGACAACCTGTTCCCAAGGTCTGCTGATGGGCTTGGGAAGTGCAGACTGAGTTTCTACATCTGCATGTACAACTTTTGCTTTATTTGAATGAACTGTAACATTATTGACTTGTTGCTGATGGGTGGTTATCTCAATGTTCTGAAAAAAAACAGGTTCAGAATGATGTCTATTTTGATGTAGCTCTTCTCGCTGTAGCTGTGATTCAAGCTGCAAAAATTCAATATTTTCTTATGCATTACGTACGCAGCTCTGAATGTCACAGAGAGTGTCTTTGTTGATGTTGACTATGTTTTCGACACTATAATGTATTAGTGTGTTCAATAACTTTAATACTCCATAAAGTCTTCCCATTTTATCAACAAATCAAACTCTGTTAAATACACTTATTTTAACCTTTTTTCAAAGATATTAGAAGTGGCTCCTCTTTTGATTTGCATCAAGTTTTGGCTGAATGGTAAAATCATATAACTTTTGGAATAAGGTGATAACTTCTATATACTTTAATACTCCATTAGGCAGAATAATTTATCTTCAAAGTTATCTCAATCCAAATTCACAAGAAATATCAAAGATATATGTGAACAAATTATTTTCATCTTCATGGCATTTTCGCAATTATTGTCTTTCCTGTCAAAGGTACGACATGAAATCACCATAACAACACCCACTAATACATCGTGCTCCTCCACTGTACAAAATCAAAATACTAAAAATACATCCTTCCTTTTCAAGGAACAAAATCAAAATGTTGGCACTGCAGTCAATACATTGCACCCCACTAACGTACAAAATATAAATGTGGAAACAACAGTCATCAATACATCTTGCCCCTCTAACGTACAAAATCAAATTGCTGAAACTGCAAGAACTGATATATCTTTTCCCTCCAAGTTACAAAATCAAAATATTGAAACTATAGTCATGAATACATCTTGGCCCTTGGTACAAAATGAAACTACTGAAACTGTAGTCACTTCAGTTGAAACTAAATCTGAACATGCAGCCGTGTATGATGAAAAGTCGGAAACAGATGATGAAACTACAAAAGAAGTTGGAAATGATCCTGAAAAAACTTCAGAGGCCCATATGCTTGAGGAGTTGCAGCCAGATACAATTGTTGACAAGAAAATACAAAGCTCGGAGCACCAAATGGATACTTCTGGACCTGATTGTGTTCTAGATGGAACAGGAAATGGATACTTTGAAACCACCAATCCAGCTCATTCACTAGCTTCTCCTGCGGAACACCAAATAGAAAAGCCAATCAAGGATCCTGAAGTTGTTGCTTAACTTCTCTGAAATACCAACAACGTGAAGCAAATCAAAGTCTGGTTCCAGATTCGAAGATGTAGAGAGAAATAGCACAAGGAGGCAAGTCGTCTCCCGACTATCACCATAGCGCAATCTTTTGGAATGGAAGTGGGCAAGTACATTCAGTATACAGCATGGGATGCCTAATCCTTTCACACGTTAAGCCAACAATGTGAAATATCAAGTTGTGGTATGGAGACCGTTGTATGGCAATATATCACGTGTAGTGGTTAGCACTCTGGACTTTGAATCCAACGACCAGGGTTCGGCTCTCGGTAGGACCTCCATGTTGTATGGAAATATATCATGCTAAGGTATGGAGACCGTGGCTCGTTTCTCGACAGTTATTTTAACCAATCAAGTAAACGAAACTTTCTCAGTTTTGGCAATCTCGTTGATACCAAAAGGCCTGGAAATGACGCCCTGTCGGATGCTGTAAAACTGAATGTTGTTTGTGAGATAGAGCCACCACCACCTCATGAGATGATCACACTCTTCTGATGAGAGAGGGTCGGACCCTCTGCGGCTTCTTTACTCGATTCCTACAAATGTTTCCGCTACCACCACCGTGGAGTAGATGGGCTTTCATGACCTTCTTCAAGCACGGAGTTGTCCTTCACACAGGAGTTCTGTTAAAAAATGTACAAGCATAGAACTCAACACATTTTCTGCATACCAGTTATTGAAGTTTCAGTCTTCAACCACGGCTCGGCTAACAGTCCTTCAACCGTAATACACACCCTTCTCTGCACACTATCACAGTTCCAACGATACCACCCATTGACTGCATCTGTTCAATGTAGGCAATGAGAGCAGTTTAACAGTAGGAAGGCTTGTCAGAATCTGGCACCAACGAATATGTGGGTAGCGTAATAGTAGGAAGGCTTGTCAGAATCTGGCACCAACGAATATATGGGCAGCGTAACAGTAGGAAATACCAAGCGGTATAATGCAAATAATACATGGGAGCTACGAGGGAGCTGGGCATTCATCAAACGTTCTGACACAAAAATGTTCTTCTAGGCATTCATCAAACATTCTGACACCAAAGCGTTCTTCTTCTGTAAAAGCAGAGAGACGTTACACCTAAACACATGCCAACAATGAACGAAGGGAGGATAATAATGAACGGGTGTAGTCAATGGTTGAACTTATCACTGTAATTCCACCAACATGCAATATACAGGAAACTGTAAGAAATGCAACTCGGATGAATTCGATGATAATAATGCATAGATAATGGGAGATATTTTGGCTACTACATACAGAGACGTTTTCGAGGAGTATCATGCAACAATGTCCATTAACACAGGATACCATGCACCAACTTGAATGAGCAACAACATTCCACCATACTCTGATCTCTTCAATGCACTGCCTTTGAACTTTTGTATTCCATATTTATGGCATTCAAAAAACCAATCGTGTCAGCGCAACATTCAAATATAATATATATGCCACGGCTCCTTTATGGAGAGACATAGCCTTGTCTGTCGAGCTCTAGGATAAACATCCTCACGACCCCGACCAATGTAGCCAATCTCAATGAATTCACCACTAGCAGCAACCAGGTTTGTGCTCTTCACAATATAGGATCGAGCCCTTCTTCATGACTTATTTATTTGAAACAAAGAATTAAAGGCAAGTGTCAACCAACATGGGAAATGGATAGTACAACAATCACTGAAATTGATGAATTTCTGGATATTCGATTGTGGTATGTCTTTCAGCGATGAACAAAAGAATATTTGAGGAGAAAAAATGACACATAAGTCGATAAGCTTGTAACGTAAAACCTGTAATGCTTATTTAGTTCTTGTAGAGATAACAAGAAGAGTGAAAATGATAGTTTTATGTACGTAGGTTTTGTCTGGAGCAGCACTTTTAAATGGAGCGTTTATGGACAGAGAGCGCAGGTAATGGCAGACAGAGAGCACACGTTTATGAATAGTAAACGTTTATGGACAGACGAGCTAGCCAGAGAACAAAAATAGAAACATGTGGATTTCAGAGGTCAGGAATGTCGAGGATGGAAAAGCCAATACTCCAGGACTTTTAACACACACATTGTGGTACTCATTCAACGTACCAAAAATTATACATATGCCAGCACAAATATATATACAACGAATTCAACACCAGGGCATGAATTAATCAACTAGCAATATCACCGAGAGTTCACGACCCACATAACATTAATGGTCAATGCATAGGTCTGGTGAGAGAAACACAACAAAAGGCCACAAGCAAATAGTGACTCAAATATGAGCAGGGCCAGAATTCGCCTGCTCTGATACCATGTTAAACACACATGGGAAGCAAGAACAATATGAAAGATAAAACATGACAATCCAATTTTATTGACAACTAATATACATTTATAGTACATTGTTGTGACCGTTGGGTTTCACATCCCAATGTCTCTTGGACTCCTTTTGTCCATTTGGCTTCCACACTAACCCATTTAGGATTAGGTGTCCAACAAGTCCAACAGTGGTATTACAGTAGGTTTTGCTATAAAGGCCATTAGATATGCCTCTCTAAATTTGTCAACTCTGCCACTCTGAGAAGTCCTGAAACTCCTGGCCGTTTCTACATCTTGCTTTGACATTTCCTCAACTCTATTCTCATGATTTCTCTATCTTTATATCTTCTTGTTCAATGTTCCAAAGTTTTCCCTACGTTTTTCATTTCATTTATGCTCTTTGGGGTTGTTACGCCTCAGTTTGACATTCTAGCACCCGTTTCATCTGACATTATATTTGCATCATTTCTAGAGCCTGTTAACTCTAAAATGACACATTAATACACAAATACAACATGAGAACAACAACACAGACACACTACTTTTGAATTTCTAGTATATTTCGTGTTGTTTTGCTTCTTTTTCAATAATCTTAGGTCTTATACAAATCCCTGAACAATGGTGGAACCAAGTTTGAATCTTTGTGTTCCCTGTGCTTATGAAGGTTGTTGCTACTACATGGAGAATTCAAATCTCAATTCTAGAAAAGGTATTATGGGGCTCAACATTGTGGACTAAGACATTTCAGGACTCTATGCCAATAGTGCGAGACTATTTTGTCAACTCCATAGGGTGAGACCCCAATGATGCAAAATGGTTTTGTTAAGCCCAAGGGCTGGTGTTATGAAACCCCACAAAAATATAATAACATGTGGGTGCGCGCGAGGTCAAAATAAAAATGGTGGTGAGGTTCCAGACTCCTCTTGATAAATATAAGGTTGTGAAGATATTTCTTGTCTATAACATAGTCAAGTGATTTATTGTTTTTGGTATTTAGGAGGCATGCATTAATGATGGGTACATGCTTCCAAATTTTTAATATAAAGATGTAGTAAATATGATTACGACTTTTCATAATGATCTAGAGAGATCCACAACATCACCTACTCAAATGATGGAAACTTTGTATCAATTGTTCTTCGTGTAACCATCTATGGTATCATTGTTGAGATTCACTGTGAAGCAACTGGGTCCAATTCCACATGTGATACAAATTTTTGAAGGCCCTGTTAAAAAAGAAGAAACAATGGAATTTTATTGTGCATGTGCTTGTTTCGGCCTTGGACTTTATCTTTATCATGAATATATACTATAATAACTAACAAAGATCTATTGCACTGAATTGAAAATTGTTGATACTTTCACCTTTGAAATATGAGGGTTAGAAAAATAGGAAAAATATAACTTAAGGCATTATACATGTTCGAGCAGTAGTTCAATCAATTTACATGCTGGCAATGGACACTAGCAATGAAGAGCTTCAAACTGTGGCACTCCAAATCAAGTTGTGGTGACATCTTGTGGGAATTTGGACTCATTTATCAAACAAAATATGATGAAAAAGGAGTCAAAATACCTTGTAGGCCAAGGCCAAGGCCTTAGAATTAGAAAATCCTTTTTTAGGATCCTTAAATTGTGATTTTCAAAATTCATGTAACACAGCCACAATGCACTAAAAAGGAAAAGCATAACCATAGCCTCTGCCTCGTTTGTTCGTTGGAAGATATACTAAGCAAAAAGTGTTGTGTTTTGGTAAATGACCCTACAATTATAGAGTCAATCTCCTCTGAACTTTCCATAATGGTCTACCTTAGAGAAGAGGGAATTTCCTCCACTATTTTGAAGAAAACATACTACCAAAACAATTATGCGAGCTACCTCTAATCAAATAGACATCAAAGCCTCCTAGTTGTTGATAGTGCTGGACCTACCAACATGTCAAGGGGATCTATTCGGTAAGAAGTCTCAATTATACCTTAGGTTTTTTGTTGTAGGAGTCCTAGCAGTGGGTCGTCAGGTAATGCATTGACCGTGATGTCGCATAGAGGCAAGTAAGATAAGTCTATCAGTAGCAAGGGTGTGATTGATACAGTGAGTCAAGGAATGAGTATGAGAGATTCCAACACTTCAAAGGGGGAGGAAGGTGAAGGTGAGTTCTAGGTTGAAACAGATCAGTCCCAAATCTGCTAGGAACACACCACACAAAGTACATGCATAGTTTCTGGTAGAGCAGTCAACATGGATGCGGAAGTACCAACATACAAAGTAAGATAACGCGAACAACACTCATGGATTAGTTCGAGATGATTGTGATGATTGATATAACAAGGTTTAGAGGGTTTAGAGAAAGGTTTGTCTAGTGTCCGACAAAGTAGTCGACACGGACAGTGACAACACTAAAAACATATGCAACACATTAACAACAAGATTCATATAATTGCATGTGAATTAGTTCATACACAAGTACATAAATTAAACAAGATATATCATTAAGGCAACAAGAACAATCCAACTACAATAACAACATATGCATGAAAATGTGTTGGCTTTTATTATATAAAGAAGTGTAAGTCACAATCATACAATACACCATGTAAACCCACTAGCCCTATCAGTAGAACATTACAGCAACATCCACCTGCTCCTCCAAAGAGATGTACTAGCTCCATGCAGTGGAGAAGCCAAAGCACTTTACAATACTATCCAAGCTTTCTTAAAGATAGTCTTAGTAGAAGCTTGGCTGACCAAAAGCCTATAAAATGAGTTATGAGGAACTATTTATAGCAAAGGGTGCGGTGACCCTTCACATTCCCCTTTGTGATAGTTCAACTACCCTCATGACTCTTCACCTACTCTATAACGGTTACATCCAATTATTCATACTCTACTTACACTTAACATGACTCAACATTGTAATGCACATGTACTCATGTGAGACAACATGGATTGAGTAAGCCTTGCAAGACATCATTGGTACTCAGTCAGCTGTGATGAGACCAACTCATTGACATGCTTGTGATGGTGAAGGTGGTGGGTTGATGCCAAGCTTGGTCATCTGTGATGATGTGTGTGCACCTCATGGTGACATCTTGCTAAAGCGAACACTGGCCTCCGTTGCAACCGGTGCATTGGTTCAGCCCCTCTATCCAACTTGTCTACTAACATGTGCATGGTCTTCTTGGGTATCGTTGAACCGACAACACTTTGATGCATAGTGTCCGTGCTGATCTCTAATTGTGTGTTGGTGTTCATGTGCATCAACTTGCTAAAGTACATGTTTAGCCCCAGTTCAACTTTCTTCCTGTCTTCGCCTTGGTGAGTGTGTTGAATGGGTTGGATTACATGCATGCGCTTAATGACATGCATGTTGTTAGATCCTTTTGATATGCTCTTAACCTACAAGACGATACCAAAATACCGAATATGCGAAGAATTATACCCAGAAAATAGAATAGTGAGAAACAACAGCAAGTATTTTATTATTCAGAAAGCAATGTTCACTTGCCTCTTCGAGGGGGTAACCTCCAATAGAGTAGATCTCGATGAAAAAATAAGACACGATGCTCCTCGCAGGGAGTCTCTATCCTTTATATATGACTCATGCATGCAATACCATGGATCAATACCATGGTTCTTATTAATACCATCTACCATGGCCCATTTGCAACTAATTGTGGTCCCATCATTAAATGCGGGTTAACCACTTACAATTATTAATATGGGCTTTATTGACTCTTTACTATGACTCGATCCTACTACATAAATAAGGGGGTTATGGTGGGACCCTAACATGCCCTCTCCTTTAAGAATAACCTTGTCCTCAAGGTTGAAGCTGCGGAAACTGCTGAAGAATAGCGGCTAGTTCCCAGGTTGCATCTTCCGGAGAGGTGTCTTTCCACTTGAATAGGACTTCCTTGATCATGTGACCACACAGGTGCCATTCTCGTGTGTCTAAGACCTATTCAGGTTGGAGCCAGGTTGACCCTTCTTCATCCAATTTAGGTAGACTGGTTTGAATTCTGCAATTGTTCCCAATCACTTTCTTGAGGCATGAGACATGGAAAACTGGATGGATTTTTGCAGTGGGTGGCAAAGCTAGTTTCCGACAACCCTGATATGAACTGTAGAATTTTGGAGATAGTTTCCGACAACCCTTCTCTTTGAGTGATTTTTTCTTATATGGTTGCAGCCTAAAAAATACCTGATCCCCTTCTTGAAATTGGTGCTCTGAGTGATGCTGATCTACCTATTGCTTCATGTGGTTTTGAGCTTGATGAAAATTCTCTCTAAGATGGGTGATCATGGTTGTGCGGTTTTGTAGGAGTTGATCCACTACTTGTACCTTTGAGCACCCCTTGATATAAGAAGTAGGGGAAGGAGGGAGTTGACCATAAACTACTTCATAGTGAGTCACTTTGGTGGTGGCATGATAGTTGGTGTTATAGCACCTTTCAGCTAGAGGTAACCACTGTACCCAGAGATGTTGCCTTTCTAAAGTGAAACACCTAAGGTAGGTTTCTAGACATTTGTTGACGACTTCAGTTTGACCATCCGTTTGAGGATGATATGAAGTACTAAGTTTTAGTTGGGTGCCTTGTAGCCTAAAGAGTTCCTACCAAAACTTACTGGTGAAGATCAGGTCATGATCAGACACAATAGAAGTGGGCATGCCATGCAATTTGAATATCTGATCCATGAAAGATTGAGTGACCAAAGTTGGTGTAAACAGGTGGGGTAGGGCACAAAAATGAGCATACTTAGAAAGTCGGTCCATCACCACCATGATGATTGACTTATTTCCTGACTTTGGAAGACCTATAATGAAATCCATAGAAACCTCCGTCAATATTGATGCCAGGATGGGCAATGGTTGAAATGTGCCTGGTGCTTTGACTATCTCCCCTTTGTGGCGTTGACAGACATCACATTCCGCTACAAAAGTAAGCATGTCCTTTTTCATGCCTATCAAAAAAAATGATCTTCTAGTGAAAGCATACGTCTTTTGAAAGCCTAAATGTCCTACAATGGGGGATGACTGCAATTCTGCCAAAATGCGGCTTTTGAGGGTGGATGTTGGTGATATTACAACTTTGTCCTTGTAGCGAAGAATCTCATCCTACCACGAGTAGCCCTTGGTGGAATTTGGATCTGCGTGTAATTTAGTAATGAGTTGGGAGAGCTAGGGATGTGAAAACCATTCCCTGCAAGCCTCTTCAATCCATTCCAGAATGGGAGGGGAAATTGCGAGTAGGGTACTTTCCTCCTCAAATTGGCGAGATAATGCATCTGCTACACAATTTTCGTGCCCTTTCTTGTAAATGATCTCATAATCATATCCCAGAATTTTGGCGAGCCATTTATTTTGTTGTGGGGAAGATAGGCATTGCTCCAAAAAATATTTAAGACTGTGATGGTCTGCGGATTTGGAAACGTCGCCCCAGTAAGTAAGGTCGCCAGGTATCTACTGCATGTAAGATGGCCATCATTTCCTTCTCATAGGTAGATTGTCCCAAATTATTCCCACTTAGTTGTTGGCTTGTGAAGGCCAAGGGTCGACCTTCTTGCATTAAGACTTCCCCAATACCCATACCCGAAGCATCACATTCAATGACAAAAGATTTGGTGAAATCAGGTAGTGCTAAGACTGGAGTGGAACACATAGCATTTTTTAGAGCTGTAAATGCCTATTGTGTGTCATCATTCCAGAAGAATGAATTTTTCTTGAGGAGTTGAGTGAGGGGCTTCGTAATGTGACCATAATTGTGAACAAATTTGTGATAATAACCTGTGAGACCCAAAAATCCTCTCAAGCTTTTCAAGGTCTTAGGTTGAAGCCAATCCTGCATTGTCTGGATCTTTTCGGGGTCCACCTTGACACCTGCACGCCCCATAATGTGGCCCAAATACTCAACTTCTTCCATGCCAAAAGAACACTTGGACATCTTAACAAATAATTTATGCTTGTGGAGCAATTGCAAGAGCAGATCTACATGCTGAAGATGGGCAGCCTAAGTGCAGCTATAGATGAGGATGTCATCGAAGAAGACAAGGACAAATTTCCTGAGATATGGTTTGAGAAGGTGGTTCATAAGTCTCTGAAAAGTAGATGGGGCATTACAAAGACCAAATTTCATGACCAGGAACTCATAATGGCCTTCATGAGTTCTGAAAGCAGTCTTTGGAATGTCGACTTCCTTCATGCGAATTTGGTGGTAGCCTGAGAGAAGATCCAGCTTAGTGAAAAATTGAGCCCCATTGTGTTCATCTAGCAAATCATCAACAACTGGGATGGGAAATTTATCTTTGACTGTCAACTTATTGAGGGCCCTAAAGTTTGGACACATCTGCCATTCCCCATATTTCTTGAGCACCATGACCACCGGTGATGAATAAGGACTAATGCTGGGTCGAATGACACCTGCTTCCAAAATTTCCTTGATTATTTTTTCTATTTCATTCTTTTGGGTGAACGGATATCTGTATGGGTGCAAATTTGGTGGTTGGGCCCCTGGAACCAAGGTGATTCTATGATCATGTTCCCCTCTCGAGGGTGGAAGCTCATGAGGTTTTTCAAAGACTGGCAGATGGTTATTTAAAATCTATTGCATCTTAGGATGAATCGGCAAAGAATTGGGTTCGACAGCCTGGATGGCATTAAATTGAGCTATAACTCCATGATAGAGGGAGCTCCCGCTTGGAGTCCGCGGAGGGTATCTGTGGAGTTGTTCTGCTTAAAGCTCATATATAACACCTGGAAGTCCATTGTGATTGGCCCAAGAGTGCGAAGCCATTCAACACTGAGGAAAATGTCACACCCTCCCATGTGTATGGCAAACATGTGGGTCTTCAACTGATAATCCCCCATTTGAAGTTTGACATTTTCACAGCGGCCTTCACATTTCATTGTTCCCCCATCCGCAATTTGGACTTGGAAGTTAGAAACTGCTCGTACAAAACAATGCACTGCTTCCGCAACTTTTTGATGGATGAAATTATGTGTGCTACCACTATCAATCAAGACTACTACTAGGCGATGTTTAATAAAACCTCTAATTTTAAGAGTTTGAGGTGAAGAAATCCTAGCCAAAGCATGCAGTGAAATAAGTGGTTCGTCAGGGACATTGTCCTTCTGGTTGTCCTCTTCTACCTCCTCAGGTTCCTCAAGTGGTGGAGCTTCCTCCGATGAGTTGTAATCAGTGGCATCAATTTGAAAAAATTTGGGCTCCTTGCATTTATGACCTGGGGAGTATTTTTCATCACAGTAGTAGCATAATCCCTGCTTTCTTCTTTCGGCCATTTCTGCAGGTGACACCTTTTGAACCTTAAGTGTTTGAGTCGTGCTGTGAGCCTGTGGAGGGAAACCCTTGGCAGTGAAATTTGGGCAAATGGACTGGGCCGCTAATGCACGTTCCACATTACGAGATACCTTGCAAGGCTCCAACCATGTGGGAGGGTGGTGCAGTCGGACGTGGGCTTGTATGGCCTCTTTAAGACCGCTGATAAAACATTCCGTGTAGAAAGCATCTGGGAGATCCCTAGTGCAGAAAGCTAAGGCTTCAAAGTCTGTAACATATTCATCCACTGTGCCAGTCTATTGGAGCTTAGTGAGATGACCCAAAAAAGCAGATTCATGGTCAAAGCGCTTTGTAAGAGATTTTTTGAAGGTAGTGCAAGTCCTAAAACTGTCATTGCTACGTTGATGCCATTCCCACCATTGTCATCTTTCATTGTCCAAGTACATGCTCCCCACCATAAGTTGAGTCTCATTATCTAAGATGTTATTCAGATTGAAATACTGCTCCATTTGTGCTACCCATGCGGTCGGGTGAGAACCATCAAATTTATGCATATCCAGATTCGGAGGTCGCGGACGAGATTGTTGGTGGGTGCCCCAGAGGTGAAGAGAGTGGCTAGACTGACCCTCACTGTGTCCATTGCCAATATACACCTCCTCACGAGCTTCCTCCTTGCCCTTAGAGAGTGTGTGAGTTAGTTTGTCAAGCTGTTCTTGGATGGCTTGCAAGGATTGTTCAAGTTTTTTGATCTTCTTATTGGCCATAGCTTAAGCTCGAGTTGCTACCATGCACCAATCCGATGTACTTGAAACTTGGGACCGCCTGAATTTTTTTTCACTAACAATTGAATGGTACCACCTTGCTCAGCTCGTCATCCTGATTCATATGGGCTAGATCACCGATAAGCACCACGGGGGGTCTCAGACACATTTTTTTTTTTGAAAACCCCTAACGGAGTTTTACTCCTTCCTTAGGAATACTACAGTAGTTGAATCCTCAAAATGTCAATGCTGCCAAAAGTCCTGCGAAAATCACACCCCAGTATAGGAACCCCACACAACTACTTAGATCTGAGAGATCTGAATGGCTGATCGAATAGATCTGATCGGTGGAACAAATTGTTTTTGCGGATCTGATGGATCTAATAGATCGGAATGGCTGGTCTGCTAACTCGAAACTGCAGGACTAATGTCTGCTACTGCAGCAAACCCTCTTGTGAGATCTGATCTGGCAGAGATTATGCATGATCCCAAGATAGAAAAGGGAACTATGGTCTTGAGGAGTGTCAGGTGCTACAGATCGCAATATACATAAGGGTCTGACAGTAGTACTCGGCCCAATGTTTCAGGGCTCTAACTAAGGATGATCAACTGTACCCTTAGCTGTACAACTCGACTACCCTATTGTACGGGTGAGCAATCTCTCCGAGTATTGTTCTCGGTGTACTGTAGCAGCAAGACAGCTGACAGTTTGTCTATGGCGAGGTTTTAAAGGAGCTAAGGGGCTTTCGATATACCTAGAGGGTACTTGGAAGACAGTATATGCGTGGTTCTATCTAATGCACTACTACTCGAAGGGGTACCCATAGGGGTTACAAGGGAGTCCAAAAAGAGTGACCACCTCTTGTATTTCCTGCTTGCATGCCTCCCCAAATCTGCAAGTTTGTGTGCTAAACAATAGATCCCGTGGTTTAAAGATGCTGGAACACATCTCTAGCCAAAAAAAAAATTGTTAAGAAATGGAGATCCCACCTACGCTAGAAAGACCTCTGATACCACTTGTTATGCTCTTAACCTGCAAGACGATACCAAAATACCGAATATGCAAAGAATTATACCCAAAACATAGAATAGTGAGAAACAACAACAAGTATTTTATTATTCAGAAAGCAATGTTCACTTGCCTCTTCGAGGGGGAAACCTCCAATAGAGCATAGCTCGATGAAAAAATAAGACACGATGCTCCTCGCAGGGAGTCTCTATCCTTTATATATGACTCATGCATGCAATACCATGGATCAATACCATGGTTCTTATTAATACAATCTATCTAATACCATGGCCCATTTGCAACGAACTGTGGTCCCATCATTAAATGCAGGTTAACCACTTAAAATTATTAATATGGGCTTTATTGACTCTTTACTATGACTCGATCCTACTACATAAATAAGGGGGTTAGGGTGGGACCCTAACACCTTTGCATGTGATCAACAACACTTCTCGCCATGTTTTCTCTGTGTTAACTACTAGGAAGTATCCTTAACTTGGACTAAATCAGTTTCATCCGTGAGTGTATGGTGCACCCACTATTGTTCATGTTCCTACTGCAACTCATTGGTTTGTCTATGCAGCTTCATGTTCTTCCTAAGTTGCTGCTTCGGCACATGCAAGTCCTTCTTTGTTCCATCTTCTACTTCACACAATATTCATGTCGCTTCGTCACTTCATAGCTTGAGTCTCCAAAGTTTCTTTCATTATTAGTGGATCTGCTTGATCTTGCAACTTTGCTCCACATCTAGGTTGTCAACAACCTTCCTCTTGCATTCGCTGCATTCGGTATGTTCCCTTCAGTTGTTGTTCATGATGTTGCTCATGGTGATGTTGTTTCTTGATTTTCTTGTCCATGAAAAACTTGATGTCTTCATGAGTAGGTAAGCCCATGGACACTTGATCAACTGCATCCCTAATCATGCTCTGAATGGTTTCTTCATCTCTTCTCTCCTGGAAACCATTGTAGCTATATTGCTGAGAGGCAGATGAACACCTGTGATACATAGATACATAGAAACACTCATAGAAAGAAATATGTCAGTCGAAAACCAAAATGAACATGAGTGTTGAATTGCAACATACCTAGGTGAATGAAAGGTTGTGCAATTTCAGTGGGGAGGTTGGGAGACCAACTTCCAAGAATGCACAAGGCACGATCTGGGCTGTTGCAAGACTGATTGACTAGTGGAACTATGCAAAGCACAGTCTATTTGGGCAGTTGGCTACTGGTATTTCACAATGCACGATGCCATCTCAGAAATATTGTTGGCCGAGGGACAGATTTGCACAAATTTTTGGGCCAAGAAGCCACTGACCTCTAGAAATGTGAAATTTAGTCCAGGAGGCTAGTGTTGGGCCAAAATGGGAAAATTTAGAGAGAAAGGTGAGCCCTCCTTTCCTAGATTACGCAATGCAAGAAAAAAGCTGAAAGCAAACACTACTCGTACTCTTACACTAATGGTGCGTGGGCCTGATCATGTGAAGTGATACTTCCAATATGGCCATTGACGCATTGGTAGACCCATGTGAGTGAATTCTTGGTCTTGAGTAACCCAATTGTGTGGACCAACATACAAGAAAGATATGACAGTGAAGATAGCTACACTTCGCGTTTCAAAGTTCCCACAGGACATAAGTAAGTGCATGTGCATGGCGAACAGTCCATGGACTTATCATGGTGTTGTGTGACACTACGTGCAACTTTTAAGAAAAAACACACTCTTGACTGAGACATGCAAGCAAATGAAAGAAATAAAGATAACTAGTGTCGCACACGAGTGCTTGCAATGTAAGACTCCTCTAGTGCATGATAAATGGGATTGTGCAGTTTGAGTGGAGGAAGTGTGATTTTTGTGTCAGATGGATCTTCAAAGCATATAGATGAGTGTTGAGGAGACTTGGATGATTGAACAGTTTCATGATCGGAAGTGAGAATAACCCCAAAAGAGCGAGGACCTGACATAACCACCATCTCGGGCTAAAGTGCCTCAACAGTCTTGGGTGTCTCAACTTCATCATTAGGTAGATCATCATAAACCGATGGCTTCGAAAGATCAATTGGGATAGATTCATGATCGTGATAAAAAATGGAAGCAAATGGATCACGACCACCATAATCAGAAAAATCAATGAATTCTTTGGCATCCTCATGATCAAATGAATCAAACAGATGGCTAGATGAAAAGCGAATGAACTCATCCTCTATGTTTTTGGAAAGGACGGATGAAGGATCGAGTGGATCTTCAATGAATAACTTATCCTCTCCATTTTTGAGTTATGGACTAGCATCTAGTGAGTCCTATGAGTGATCAATAATGGGTGCATCTGTAGATGAAGATACACATACAAAATCATGGATGGCAAGTTCACCAAAGAAGCTAGGAAGGATTGGAGGGGGCTCGACCAGAAGGCAATCATTATTCGTTGAGTGTTGATGTTTAAGCTCCCACTCATACTCTTCATGAATGACAGTGCATGTTGGTTGTGCAACACCAACTCCGTCAGTGGGTTGTTCCTCAATCACAACAAGTGAAGAGTCTAGAATGGACAAACACAAGACAACATCATCTAGAGGAACACCTGGGTGCAAAGACAGAGGTTGAAAAAAATATTGCATATGGGAACTTGAAGGACTAACAACCAAATTTATGAAAAAATTGAGTGGAGTGATGTTGGGAGGGTGTGAACAATGAACAAATGTGCGAACATGAGCTCAACATCATTGGGTGATGGTGGAACAATTGAATGAAAGGGAGGCAGACAATCTATTGAGACAGTGCCTGCTCCCACATGGGATTGTGCAGTTCCATCAACGAATAAGGTTTAGCAAGGCTTGGCATCAAGATTTCTCTTGGGATGGATATATTTCTTAAGGCAGTTTTTGGGTAGCGAAAGCCCCATGCAATGGTCATGGGGCACGAAGATGGAAATTTTGGGTAAAAATAGGGTAAAGACTCCGCAGGATGCACGGAGCGTGATTTGTAAGAAGTTGAATTTAAGCGGTAGTCTGCCCAAGAATATTGTAAAGAAATGTAAGTTGAGTTTGCCCGCCCATGGATCATGGTCCATGGAAAGGTATAGATAGAGCGAGGCTCTATGGGTAGAGGAAGCTAAGTTTGGTTGTATGTTTTTGGATATGGCATGTAATGAGTTTCTGAGAAAAGTAGTTTGAAAGCATCTGTAAGTCTGAGTCGAGGGTTTGGGTAGTGGATAGAGGCTCTACAGTTGTGTGCGTAGAGGCCTGGAAGAGTCTGCAGCTGTGTGCGTGGACCCTTGCAGCTGAGTGCGCAGGGTGGATCTGGATGTACAGGTGATAAGTAGAAATAAAGATAAGTTCATTTTGAGAATTCTGTGTCGAATCTGAATTATCGCAAATCTAGCATTTTGTATGAATAATAACACTGTTTTGATCTATGTGCATATTATTGCTTATTAAATACTTGTGAAACTGGGTTTAATCTTAATAAATAAACTAAATAAGTCTGATAAATGTTTTCTTAAATACCATTCTAAAGTAGATCCAAGTTTCAATATTTCATCCACTAGACTAGATCCGTAGACTGCGCGCTAATAGACAGCAAGATATATTTGGCATCTGCGTGAATATAGTGTAGCGCGAAGTTGTAGAACGGGGCATGAAACCTCAAACCACATCTAGACATCCCCAGGGTGCAAAAACCTAGTTCTAGCACCCTCCCCTGTTACCTCAGGTGAGACCTCAGTCCGCACTTCGCGGGGTGTTGCCAAAAGGGTAGGTAGCTGCGCAATTTGCTTGGCTAAATAATTCTTCTGAACCTAGGTCAAGACCATATAAGCCAAGAAATGGTTCTGTTATCGGGACACGGATCTTCCTAAGGGGTGTCTGATTGTGGGATGCTGGAACCCTAGAAGAAGGAGATTGAAGAGTGGTGGGATCTGAAACTCCACGAATTCACAAGTCAGGAAAATAGAAATCCACGAACATCGGAGGAAGACTGGTTGGACCGCTATATATACACAGATATTCACGAAGTCTTCTTCACGAAATTTCTGGTAGGGCTATGTGAGTGGATTGTGAGGCTAGCTGACAATGTGAGAAGGTGCATGTTGGACCAACCTATGTTGTGGACCCCGAAATTGGTTTTCAGGCTAGAAGCCACAGAAGATAAAATCGCGCGCGCAGTAGATCATTGGCTGGATTGGGTAATAGGAGGATTTATTACTGAGTTCACAATATATACAAATGTGAGCTATAGCAAAGTGGAAAGGTTGTTTCTTCAAGGACCTCAGGGAAGGTATATCAAATTATTGAATACTTGGATAAAGATGTGGTTGTGTGAAAAATAGATTATGTGCGTTTATTCATGTTGGAGCAAAAGAGGTTACCGTGAATCGAGAGGAGTAGCGAACAGTCCTTTAGCTTCTATTTCCCAGGAAAGCGAGGAGGAGCTCACGAGGTTCTCACTAGGGAGTGTGGTCTGGTTGATTAGAGAGCACTTCCCACTAATACCACCTTCGTCCATGCCACCACCCTCTTCACCTACATCAAATCCATCCACTCCAACACCAACCCCACCTCCAACCCCACTACTATCAAGAGTCAAGATGGCGAGCAGTGTCTAGCTACCAACATTTAAAGGTGTAGGAAATGAGGAACCAGGTCGGTTCTAGTTTGTGTTCAAGTCTTTATGGGATGTTGAGGGCATGAAAGACGATAACATCAAGAAGGTTACCTTAGTGAGTGCGCTGCAGGACTGCACATTGACTTGGTACATGAAATATTCAAGTCACCATCCAAATGAAGGATTGGTAGCAATCCACGAGACACTAAATAAGGAATTTGGGCGACCCAAGTCAGAAGCACAGTCAGATATTGGGTTCAAGGAAATTGTAATGATTCCTGGTGAAACCCCATGGGATTTAGATCAGAGGTTGAAAAGTTCCCTCCGTGAGGCCAACATGACGCTAACAGATGAGCAGCACCACACTTGGTTTATCAAATCATTAACGCCATATCTGAGATCATCTCTGTCACAGCAAAAGATCTCAACCCAAGCTGAAGCACTGGAGGCAGCAATGCGACTACATGAAACCCAAATACAGGACCCAGGGTTGGGAGTACAACAAATCCAAGTGCAAATACAAAACTTATGCCTAGAGATGTGAAGCTTGAAACACGGACATGCGCCTAGGACCGAGGTATGGGAAGAAGTATGGTGTATCAAATGCAAGGGACCGGACCACGACAAAGACCACTATCCAATCTTTGCGAACCATGTGGCGGGAAGGGGGCTAATAACGTTGCAACCAAAGGTACAAGCTGGGCCAAGCATGGCACCTACACTCTGGTGCACAATTTGTGAAGTGGGAGGAAAGCATGCCATGAACAATTGTCACCTCCTGCCAAGCTTACGACAACCCCCTCCTCAACATTTATTTTGTAACTTCTACAGAATAATAGGCCACTAGGAAAGAAATTGTTGCAGTTACCAAATATTGATGGTTCAAACACCTGCTTATAGGATACAAATAGAGGCACGCAGATAGGAACCCACTAAACCATTCACACAGGGAGGGTACTAGGGCGAGGACGGGGCCGCTGAGGCATGGGACCCCAATGGTGATGAGGACAATTCATTTGCTACAATTGTAGAGGGTCGGGGCATTACGCGCGAGATTGCACAAGCCCAACTAAGGCTTGTTTTCTTTACTGCTACCAATTTGACTACGAAGCAGTTGATTGCCCCACGCTGATCGCTCAGATACGAGAAAAGGGGTTGCTTCTAGCCAACCCCAGTCAAAACGTCTAGATGATGAAGGCTAAACCCCGTGCAAAGGAGCTGAATGTAAATATGATGCTCTGGAGTGGCGCAACCACCAGAGAAGATAAGGGGAAATAGCTAGAGATAGACGCATGGGTTCGTAAGGCCCCCCCAAAACAAGCAGATTTTTATTTGGAGCATGCGAAAGAAACCTTTATGGAAGCCAAGAAGAGCTTCGCGGAAGCTTCTATGTCAAGGAGTAAGGATCAATTAGGATCAGAGAAGGATACATATACACTAACCACCTTCTTGGAAACCTACATGAACTTACTAAGGGATGCTAAAGTGATAAAGGGTCTGCAGGAATTACTAACTCGATGCACGGGAGCTGATGAACCATGAATGATCCAAAAATTAGGAAAACATGCTTTGTGCACTGGGCAGGAAATGCGACTAACAGTCCAAATTGGAGACTGATGGATCAAGTCGTTTTAGATTTGGGGTCTGACGTAAATGTCTTACCAAAGCAGACTTAGGAACGCATGGGCAGGCCCCCACTGCAACGGTCGCCGATTCAATAAAGGATGGCTAACCAGCAAAAGATTTTGCCTATGGGATGCCTATATGGAGTTACAGTAGATACCAATTATGCCAACACCCATACCGACTTTGAGGTTATCGAAATTGTGGATGATAGTAACCCATATCCTACACTGTTAGGGATAGATTGGGCAACAGATATGGATGGAGTCATCAATCTGAAGAAATGAAAAATGATCTTCGAAAAGAAATCTCTCTGCATGGTAGTCCCATTGGACCCAACAGAAGGACCGTGATATACCGAGCCCGTGCATGATGAAGATAGTGACGATGAGCTGGACTATATCTACAAGCTTAATAGGCAAGATCAGGATAGAGTAAATCCAACAGCGGATGGTAGACTCTCATGGGACCATGATAGTTCTTGCACATCGGACTTCGATCAAGAAATTGAATGATGGCAGAACTGACTGCATGAAGTAACCACACTTAATTGCAATAGGAGGGTGAAAATAGAGGCAAAGGAAAAATTGGCGATATCCGTGCCAAAATCCCACACGATCACTGCTTTAGGAAAGGGTGTAGCTCTAAAGATGTGAAGGAAAGGGCATAGATGTTGAAGGCAGGCACGCGCATGGCTGAGGGAGTGAAACAGGGTAAGCATTCCCTGCTCGCACAGGTGACAGATATCTGAGGCGCAAACCTCCAATCAGCTTAAAATTAATAGTCCATAGCCACCCCAACCGACCAGTGCACCAATGGCCGGCGTCAGGGTTAGTAGGGGCTCAAGGAAGTTGCAGATACCACGGGTTCACTGGGCCTGTAATAGACGACATAAGGTAGCTCAGAAAATATAGATTAGCCATAGACCCCGCAACATCAATACACTAAGGTTATGGCCAAGGAATACACATGCGCTACGAAGGGACGGATCCACCAGAATAGACCAAGAACGAGCTGCGACCACACTCACGGAAGAACATTACCCCCCGATCAGCTACCTAGATGCTTGAGAGGTGCTCGAAGGCAGGGCTAGCAGGTGCGAGCACTTGACTAGTAGTAGAAATTACAGTCTCGGCACCTCAGGCATTTGAAAGAAGGAGTGGGAATATAAACTAGTCTATGAAAAACCGCTGCGGCAAAAGGATTCTTTACCAAACTAGGCAGTCCCCAAGCTCGCAACCGTGCCCCAAGGATAGCGCTACCACAGGGAAAAGTCAAAAGATGACTGTTAGGCATAGGGACCCTGATATGAAGGTTCGATCACATCAGAAGGGAGAAGGAAACAAGACATTAAGGCAAAAGTTCCAAACGATATACGCAAATATTTGCCAACTCGATGCCACTAATGAAGTGAAAATGGAGGGAAGGAATTTTTTCAAATCTCATAGGGTGTGGCTGACACCAGATTTTTGGTGCTTTGAACCAGTAAAAAGCAGCAAGTACGGGGCTACCATTCACTCCATGAGTACTATGGCAAGAACTCGAGCATGGGTCGTAGAGGAAATGTAGCTGAATCAAGAAGAACCCGCAGATGTGACTCAAGTTCCCAAAGTTCCTAAGTCACCACGTACCCCACGACCCAGGAAGAACAAGCAGAATATGGGAAGAGTCTGAGCCTATTCAAGATTCAACAAACGCTCAGAAGTTGACAAAGAAAAAGCAGTAACCACCAAACCCACTTACGAGGATGACAATTTGCAAGACCTGATCAATCAGATTGATGCACAGGCGGAGGAAGACGAACCTACATTCTAGTTCCCGTCGTTACCCCCGTATCTTTCTCCATGGACTAGGATGACCAAGATATCAAAATACGTAGATGCTCCAAAAACTACACTCCAGAGCTTCTTCTTCCGAATGATATAAGGTTTGAAGGATTGCCAATGGGGTGCATTCCCAGCCCCAAATTCAATGATTGGGACCTTGTAGAGAGCGACAAGTTCCCCGACTTAGCCGAAGACATGTTATTGCTGTAGAAATGGTTACTAGGTGTGGAGAGGGCCGGACTACTAAATCTTAGGTGGATACCTCACTCACTACATGACCATCACCATCTTTGTGATCCAACAACTTCTAGGTCTCATCCACGATGGATATCTCTGGTTGGAAGAACCAATTCCAATCACATTTGATCTAATCCACCGGATTACACAGCTACTGTATAAAGTGAATAACTCCGTGGACATAGTAGGAACCAATAGCGAGGGATTCCTCGCCGAAACAGTGAAGGTAAAGTGCCATCTAGATAAAGAGAAGCGGGGTATGTCATCACAAGCATCATCGACCACACAGTACGAGTTGCCACTCAGCTACTAGTCAGTAAACCTATGAGAAAGTGTCACACAGATGAGGTGCCTGACCCTGTCATCGCATTGGCAGGGCAGTGTGCGAGGGGGTTCAGTTCAATTGGGCACAGTTTTTATGTGACGAATTTTTGACCTTGTCGAGAAGCACAGGACAAACGTAAGAGCTTTCATTATGCATGGTTTCTCTTATCAATCCTTCTAGTTACAAGTGACTTTCCGCAGGAGAGCTAGTTTCTGAGCATTGAGGATAGTCTACCCGAAGCAGTACAATATATTTTTCTTTAGGCTACAAAGGATGCAACAAGGGTTTCTGTGATCCAGGCATTTTGGACTACCATGGAAGGAAAGATACGGACGCAGATTTCTCGAAGACCACGCATGTCCCCCATAATTTACAATAGTTTTGAAAGCATGGTTGAGTTCAAAGAATACATGCATCATGTGTATATCCATGCGTGAAAGGATCCTGAGAAATCTTGAGTCACACTCCCATTCCTTGAAATGGATGATGCCATTTACACAGTATTAGTAGCATGTCCTTTGGAATGGCATGCCCCAGACAAGACCATTCTCGACCAATTGGCCACACAATAGTAGAAGAAGGAACGCCAATAGTGGCTCACTCAACTGGAAAAAAATCATGTCAGGAACAACAAATCACTTTACAACAGGAGGCTACCACAAGCCCAATACCAACAGGGAACCAGGCAGATCAGGGAATGGATTTGGAACAGGACCCCCGACAAGAAACAGAGATGCAGGACCAGCTCAAGCGATCATGCGCCAAGGAATCACCAGCCACCCAGAAAAATTCCAAAACAGTAAAAGCTCTGGAACAACAATTCCTAGACAGTAGCTAGCGCACAAGCAATGTTACCACCAGTGCATTGCCCGAATTGTTGACCACACAAACAACTGTGTTGGGGGAGATCAGAGTGTAGTTACAGGCCTTACAAGAGTGACCCCCGGGCTGGGTCACTCATGAGCCCACAGAAGATACAGTCACCGCCGAGTAGATAGTCATCACACACACACCACACATCCTCTCTTTGCCAGCAGGTGTTTTCCAAGCCCCAGCCACACGCGATAAAGGCAGTTGGGAATTAAATCTAGTCGCCTTGTCTAGAGATATATTGTACCTACTATAAGAGGGAGTAACTCAAGAATTTCACGTCAGACAAGGTCGTGCGTTCCATATCTTGACAAAATAGAAGGCAAAGATAGAATAGATCACTCTCCAAAATGATGCGCTAGCTTCACAATACCAGGAGGTAGAACAAGCTATGATGAAGGCATGTGGTACAGTCCTTGAGCTAGCGATCCATAGGGACCTCCCACCAACTACCAAGATTGAACACATGGCAACTGGTTTTCGTACGACCCAAGCAGAGGCTGTAAGGAACCAGGAGGAACTAACGTTACAGGTTGAAGAGCTCCGTCTCAAGGCCTGGTTGACCACACCTCTAGCCAAATACGAATGCCACCGCGGTGAAGTTATAGCTGGACTAGAAACAATGAATAGTGTTGTTCACGAATGCTTGGGACTACTCAGTCAGTCGCTCGGGATACTCACTTCCCTCCTGGAGGACCCAACCATACAGTGAGTAGAAACCAAGCAGCAAGATTTGTAGCATGTCTATGACACTGCACAGACGATTTCCATCACACAACAGTTGGCCAAAATAAAGGAGGCCCAGGCGCTTAGAGCCCAAGTTGACGTAGTGCAGCAACAGGAGGCAGTTCTTAAAGAAAGTATCCAACCCTGGCTCGATGAAGCATTTAGCATATCTATAACCATTGAAGGCAAGGTCACGTAGATGTAGGCTGTATGTGCGATGGTGAAAGTAGCTACAAGTGATATGGATACTTCCACATCTCACTTGGAAAAGGTACAGAGGCTTGTAGTCAAATTTGTTGTCGAGACAGGCAAGATGCAGAAGTTGCTGACCAACCTTTGTGCAAAGATTCTTGCACCAGCTGAGTGACTCGGGATGAGTCACGATGATTGTGTTGGGGACTATTAGGTAGCGGAAGCCCCACGCAATGGTCATGGGGCATGAAGCCTAAAATTTTGGGTAAAAATAGGGTAAAGACTCCGTGGGATGTGCGGAGTGCGATTTGTAAGAAGTTGAAGTCAAGTGGTAGTCCGCCCAAGAATAATGTAAAGATATGTAAGTTGAGTCGTCTCACCCATGGATTGCAGTCCATGGAAAGGTATAAATAGAGTGAGGCTCTATGGGTAGATGAAGCTAAGTTTGGTTGTATGTTTTTGGATCTAGCATGTAATGAGTTTCTGAGAAAAGCAATTTGAAAGAATCTGTAAGTCTGAGTCGAGGGTTTGGGTAGTGGATAGATGCTCTGTAGCTATGTGCGCAGAGGCCTGGAAGGGTCCACAGCTATGTGCGCGGACCCCTGCAGCTAAGTTCATAGGGCGGATCTAGATGTATGGGTGATAAGTAGAAATAAAGATAAGTTCCTTTTGAGAATTTTGTGTCGAATCTGAATTAACGCGAATCTGGAAATTTGTATGAATAATAAGAATATTTTGATCTATGTGCATATGGTTTCTTATTAAATACTTATGAAGCTAGGTTTAATCTTAATAAATAAAATGAGTAAATCTAATAAATGTTTGCTTAAATACCATTCTAAGGTAGATCCAAGTTGCAATATTTCATCCACTAGAGTAGATTTGTAGACCGCCCGCTAATAGACAACAAGAGATATTCGGATCTGCGCAAATACAGCATGATACAAAGTTGCAGAACAGGGTGCGAAACCTCCAAACCACATCTAGACATTCCCAAGGTGTGGAAACCTAGTTCCAACACCCTCCCCTACTACCTCGGGTGAGACCTCAGTTTGCACTTCGTGGGTTGTTGCCGAAAGGGCCGGTAGCTGCGGGATTTACTTGGCTAAATAATTCTTCCAAACTTGGGTGAGTCCCATATAAGCCAACAACAGTACTCAAACCAGTCCCAGAGATAAGTGAAATTCATCTGGCTCTTCAGATCTTGAAATTGTAAGTCACGGAAGTGGTGCCAAAACTCAATAACGAATTTTATGTGGAGCCATTCATTACCGTACCAGTTTCTAGTCAAGATGCTCTAGATCAAAATGATGGAATGTGTCTTCAATAAGATCATAGAAGTGTTGACATGAGTGCATGGTGTCAGCCGATATGCTGAGCACCCAACGAAATGGGGATTCGTGAAGTGTGAATGTAAGAGATTGAAAAGCTTCCTCGAGATGGAGACATATTCACGATTCAAAAAACATCTAGGGGGAAGAAGAATGCAAGATTCCATGAAATATATGCAAAGGTTCAAAACTGGATGAGAGGACACTGCTTGTCATCAGGCCCTCCTTCTAGTTCCAGAAATGTTGAGGGTTCTGGACTCACCAACATGTCAAGGGGATCTCCCTGGTAAGAAGTCCCAATTAGACCTCATACCATTTGGTATAGGAGTCCCAACAGTGGGTCGTAAGGTAATTCCTTGACCACAATGTTGCACAGAAGAAAGAAAGATAACTCTGTCAGTAGCAAGGGTGTAACTGATGCAGTGAGTCAAGGAATGAGTATGAGAGGTTCCAACACTTCAAAAGGGGAGGAAGGTGAAGGTGAGTTCTAGTTTGAAAGAGATCAGTCGCAACTCTGCTAAGAGCACACCACACAAAGTACATGCAGAACTTCTAGAAGAGCAGTTGACACGGATGCGGCAGTCCCAACATACAAGGTAAGATAAAACGAACAACACACATGGATCATTACGAGACGAGTGTGATGGTTTATATAACACGGTTCAGAAAAAGGTATGTCTAGTGTCCGGTAAAGCAGTCGACATAGACAGTGACATCATTAAAAACATATGAAACACATTAACAACAAGATTCATATAATTGCATGTGAATCAGTTCATACACAAGTACATAAGTTAAACAACATATATCATTAAGGAAACTAGAGCATTCCAACTACAATAACAACATATGCATGAAAATGTGTTGCCTTTTATTATATAAGGAAGTGTAAGTCACAATCATACAGTACACAATGTAAACCTACTAGCTCTATCAGTAGAACGTTACAGCCACATCCGTTTGTTCCTCCAAAGAGATGTACTAGCTCCGTGCAGTCGAGAAGCGAATGCACCTTATAATACTATCTAAGCCTTATTCAAGATAGTCTTAGAAGAAGCTTGGCTGACCAAAAGACCATACAGTGAGTTATGACAGACTATTTATAGCAAAGGGTGAGGTGACCCTTGACATTCCCCTTTGTGACATTTCAACTACCCTCATGACTCTTCCCCTACTCTATGAATGTTACATCCAACTGTTGATACTCGACTTACACTTGACATGACTCAACATTACAATGCACATGTACTCATGTGAGACAACATTGCTTGAGTAAGCCTTGAAAGACATCACTAGCACTTGGTCCAATGTGATGAGACCAACTCTTTGACATGCTTGTGATGGTGAAGGTGGTGTGCTGATGCCAAGCTTGGTCATCCATGATGATGTGCATGCACCTCATGGTGACATCTTGTTGAAGTTAACTCTTGCCTATGTTGCAACCAATGCATTGATTCGGCCCCTTCATCCAATTCTTCTACTAACATGTGCAAGGTATTCTTGGGTATGGTTGAATTGGAAACACACTAATGCATAGTGTCCATGCTGATCTACAACTATGTGCTAGTGTTCATGCACATCAACTTGCTAAAGTACATGTTCAGCCCCAGTTGAACTTGCTTATTTTCTTTTCCTTGGTGAGTATGTTGAATGGGTTAGATTGCATGCATTTTCTCAATGACATGCATGTTGTTGGATCTTTTCCATGCGATCAACAACACTACTCACAATGTTTGCTCTATGTCAGCTGCTAGGATGGACCCTTAACTTGGACTAGCTGAGTTTCATCTGCGAGTGGATGTTGTGACCACTTTTTTTCATGTTCCTTCTCCAACTCTTTTGTTTATCTGTGTAGCTTCATGTTCTTCCTAAGTTGTTGCTTCAACACATGAAAATCCTTCTTTTTTCCATCTTATGCCTTCATGTGATCTTCATGTCGTGTCATGACTTCATAGTCTGAGTCTCCAAAGTTGCTTTCATTATCAGTGGATCTTCTTGATCTTGCAACTTTTCTCCACCTCTAGGTTGTCAACAACTTTCCTCTTGCATTCGCTGTGTTCATTATATTCGTTGCATTCGTTGCAGTTGGTATTCTTCCTTCAGTTGTTGTTCCAGATGTTGTTCACAGTGATCTTGTTGCTTGATGTCCTTGTCTATGAACAAATTGATGTCTTCGTGATTAGGTAAGCCCATGGACACTTGATCGAATGCATCCCCAAGCGTGCTTTGAACGATGTCTTCGTCTCTGCTCTAATGGAAACCATTGTACCTATACTGTTCATAGGAAGATGAACACCTATGATACCTAGAGACATGGTAACACTCATAACAAAAAATCTATCAGGCGAAAACCAGAATGAACATGAGGACTGAATTGTAACATACCTCAGTGAATAATCATGAAGGTTGCGCAATTTCGGCCAGGAGGTCAAGAGACCCACTACCAAGACTACAAAAGGCACAGTCTAGGCTACTAGGAGACTAACTAATTACTAGAATTTTGCAAAGCATAGTCCAATTGAGCAGTTGGCTACTGGGATTGCACAATGTGTGATTCTAGCTAGGAAAGACTGTTGGCCCAGTGAGAGATTTGTGCAAATTTTTGGGCCAAGCAGCCACTAAACTCCAAAAATGTGCAATTCAGTCTAGGAGGCTAGTGCTAGGCCAGAATGCACAAATCTGGAGAGGAAGGTAAGCCTTCTTTTCCCAGATTGTACAATGCAGCCTTGGTGATGGCAGAGACTAGGCCAAGGTTGGCCTGACTCGTCAATAGGAAACTGAAAGCAAGTAAGTGGATGAAATGCATGATAACACTAAGTGATAGTAGAAGTGATAAATAGTGCATGCAAAAAATGAATAGAGGATTGAGAAAACAGATCGACATTTCACCAGTTGAGCAAATGTCCATGTAAATAGTTTCATGCATGCAACAGTAGTGAGATAGCAATGAAAATGAAACAGGGCTAGGAAACGCTAGAATATATGTAAACGACAGCATACATTCAAATAAATCAAGCAAAAAGTACTCATACAAGTGAAAACCTAAAAAGCAACAGAAATGCACCACAAGGCATGGGAAGCGAGCTTACCCCAAAACAACTGAGATGAATGTGTGAATTGCTCCTAGATGTGATGCGGGATGTCAGAGCTACAAGGTTAATGTTAGGAATGAGCTTTGTAGTGTCTGATTGATGACTTTTGATAACATCAAGGTTATGACGTGCATGCCACAAATCTAGGGGAAGCGACACTTGGAGGGAGGTTTCGGAATTAATCCTTTCACGTAACCTCCAAATCCTAAACATAGATCCCTGAAACAAGGGATTCCTTTGCATGCTGCCTTGGGAGAAGTAGCCTATGCATGCAAGTATGTTTTTCTTAGTCCTGGAGGGAACTGGTCAACTCAGCTGCACATGAAAGAGATTGCTTCATTGCTAGAGAAAAATGTGCATTCCTAACTGTAAGTTGGGCTGGCTACCCAAGGGGATTGCGGAAATTTCTGGACCCAACAACTGACTGCTGCCTAGATTTGTGCAAATCTTGGGATGAACTACTTGTTGATGGGAAAAATTGCGCAATTCCTGATGGGAGGGTTGGCTGACAAGATTGTGCAATCCTGGAACCCAACAAGTTGTCAGAGTGAATTACACAATTCCTGTAGGGAAAAGTTGGTTGCCCTCTAGAAATATGCAAATTTCACTGGGAATCTGCTTGGCCTGCACCTAGACCAAGTTCGGGTGAGCAACCCGTGAAGGAAAAAGATCAAACTATGATCGACATGCTGCCTTGGAGAAAGAAAGACACTGAAGCTTGAGGACTTGACGAAGCAAGGCAAGCTATTGTGAAGGTTGGTAGGGAGGCTCCAAAATAGGCTAAGGAAAAATTTTGGAGGGTGTTTGTAGCTGCTACAACACTAACTCAAGGAGATATGGAAGTTGTAATCCTCAGTCCTAGAAGCCAATATGTAACATCTAAAAAGATTATTTTTCATAACAGTGAAGCAGTAATATCCATAAGAGGTTCTTGTAATTGACAATAAAATTTGTTGGCTTTGAGCATTCTTCCTTCATTTTTTAGAAGCACTTTACTTCTTGGGCATTCAAATTAAAAAAAATGATAACTTGCAAATGGTGGTTTTTTGCAAGTTTACCAGTGAAATTGCATTGTAAATGAGTTTAGTTTTTGTAGAAAATGGCACCCTTCTTGAGTTTCAAGTGTGGAGATCATTTTTATTTTGATGTTCATCCATGTGAACATTTTATAAACTTATTCATCCTCTCACTTTGTATGGGATGAGAGGGGATTGAAAATGAGGCTTCTATTTTTGAAGCCCTATCAGTCTAGCAACTACAAGTGAGCCTCAATAACAATGATATCAACTTCTCAACTTGTATCTTATAGGCGGAATTGATGACCAACTACAACTTTTGTAGAGCCTAAGAAAGATCTTAAGCAATAGCAAAAACTAGAGACTTTGCCTAAACCAAAATCAAAGTTGCATCCAGAGTAAAAGTTATGAGCGTGATTTAGTTTACGATAATCTTCATACCAGAATTGGGAACACTTCCTATAGTAGAATACTTCAGCTTCTAGCCATATTTTGAATTGTTCCAGGAACTACTCTAAGCATTCCAGATTTTGTGGTCAACCTTAAACCACCACTGGTTAAGACCTCAATGGTCTCCCTTTTTAGGAAAATAGAGAGTACTTCCTCTAGCAGAATCCTTTGGCTTATAGCCATATTTGGAATTGTTCCAAGAATTGCATCAATCATTCCAGGTTGACACCTCCATGGTCTCCCTTTTCAAAGCCTTAAGTAGCACTTCCTTTAGCAGAAGACTTCAAATTCTAGACAGATTTGGAATAGTTCCAGGAACTACACTAAGTAATCTAGTGTTGGTAATCATCCTTAAGCCACCACTGGTTGAGACCTCGAGTTCTTCCACCTTTTAGGTATGTGGTCTTCCTTAAAAACCATCATTTTAGAGAGACATTCAACCAATTTCTACTATTCATTTTTTCATTTTTCTATTTCAACACTCTTCTTGGACACTCATATACATGCTTCAAGATTTGGGGGGGGGGGGGGGGGGGGGGGGGATGTCATAAACCTAATCCACTAAGGGTTATGCTTATCATTCAAATTTGGTCGCCTCAACATTGACCTCGGCCTCAGTTATGGCCTCGTCCATTATAAATTCTTAGATGTTCACCATAATTTCCTATGCCATTTCCTATTCCTCCCGGCATAGGTGGGTCATTAAATTGATCCGACACCTGATTATGATAACATGATAATTGAGCTTTTTTTTATTTTATTAACTCTCATGTGTAGAATGACTAGTATCCTCACAAATTCCATGCCATTTAGGTTTTACATTATGTGGATTGTATTGGCATTCTCTAGTGTTGCGACCCAATGTGACTTGAAAATTTTCACAATATGTATCCGTCTGGACTCATCGAACATCTTAATCAAAGTAGTTAGTGAATTTACAATTTTCTTTAGTGTTCCCTTCGCTTCTACAATTAGTGCATCAAAATTTATTTTTGTGCAAGGATAACATCAAGAATGATTGTTATAATTGTTCAATTTTATTTTGTAATTATTTCTCAGTTGTTAGGGAACTTTATTTCCCTTCATCATCTACCTTAATGCACTGATCCATATTTAGGGCCTGTTTGCAAGCTTGGAATTCATGCATTCTCACGAGTCCTTAGATTTTTTGTAGCGACCGAGTAATGTACCATTGAACAAGTATGGTTTCATAAATAATGTAGGGGATATGACTTAGCAAATACTTGAATCTTTTATTGTACTACCTAATTATTTCATTTGGACACCATTTCATTCATTTTAAATTTTGTATTGCAAGATGCTTAATATCATGCGCTTTAAAAAAGGAAAAGAAGATAGTATTGATATCATTTTTACGTTTTGGTTCATTTTCTGTGAAGTTCATGAACCATGTGAGTGCTCTCTTTTAGGCAGTTGTTGGAAACTATGCCATTTTCTTATCTTTGTCAGTAATATCATTGGTGGTACATAACTTTTCATAGACAAACTAATGTTTTTGTGGGTCCTCATCACCTTCATAGAGGAGGATGTGGTTCAATTGCATTTTTGCTAGAGGAGGTGGAGTATTTTATGTTTCTGTTGGAAACCTTGAACAATAATGAGAGGGTGGGTGGGGTGAATCAGTATTGTGCCTTATGACTAATTTTACTATTTTTTCCTTTTCTTTTCACAAACTCATTTTTATTCATTCATTAGTTGCATAATACATGAGTAGATATATGTATAAATCATAAGAATCAAGCAAAAAATATGAACAACAATATCATAAATAAATAACCATGAGCAACAACACAACACAACAAATCATATCATCATACATATGAGACTAGTCAACTTATATGACTTGTCGGTCTTGATAGGTGGTGAATCTATTATGTGTGGGATACTTCTTGTTCGTTGACTTCGAATACTATGAAATTAGTCAATGTGTCATCGTATTGACACCCTCTATCTATATACTCAACAAACTGATTTGTAGAAGGTTGTGTCGCTTCTTCGTATGGACTTATATATTCTTCTTTTTCAGCATATAAAAATTGTGATAGGGAGAACGTTTGTGAGATTTCAAATGTGGATAACTGTATCTTAATTTTATTGATTATCTATCAAAGTTTGGTTTATTGTAGTAATTTCTATTGAAAATGTAGCAAGAAATTCTTAATTTAATTTTCCCTTAATTAAATTAGGAGAAATTCAAATTTGAATTTCATAAAAATACTTGGAGGAATTTCATTGAAGTGATATGGGACTTATCATTCAATCAAATCAGTTATTTCAAGTAGGAGACACTTGAGTTGTATTTAGTTATGATTTATTGGTAATTTCTAGCAATCTATTTCAGTTAATTTGAGCTATTTTAAGTTTAACTAGTTCTAGCTGATTAAGAACTAGTGGAGGATCAAACATTGGGGTGTGTTCACTAGTGATCAACTAGTTAACTCATCAATCAACCAAGAATAATTGATGCATGCAGATAACTCAAGTTACCCAATTGATATTGGAGTTCAAGGGAAGTGTACTATCATTTTTAGACAATTCCAAATTGTAGAGATGTTGCGTGCAGTCAGAGAAAGGCATATAGAGATTGCACAGTTCTAGATGCAGAATTTTGCTAAATAATAGGGGCTAATTCCTTGAGAAACAACACAAGGAAATAGGGACTTGGTGTTTGGTCAATTTAGTGTTGTCTAAATTGCTATCATAAATTGTCAACCCGGGGCTCGTAAGCTGATGAAGTGAAGTGTACAATATATACTTAAGTAGCCCTTCCTATTTCTTTTTGTCGTTTTTAGTTGATGTCTAAATTATCTTCCTAATATGATGTGATGAAGTTATAAACAAGTGAGTGAATGTGTGTGTATGTGATGATTTCTAAATGCTTCTTGAATTCTAAAGAGAAAACTTGAATAATGACTTTGAAATGGAATTAAAGCATCAAATGAAAGCAAAACATTAAACAAAAGACTAATGG
>APFE030567392.1:225665-278625 GCA_000404065.3 Pinus taeda | reverse complement strand
TCATACAAACTTGCCCATGTGGCTCTTTTCTCTGGAAGACACCTGGATCATATCAAACAAGAAAATGGCTGCGGAATCTGGGATCGGCTGCGGAATCGGAGATCGGCTGCGGAAACCTGTAACAGCTGTGGAATTGCAGCACTTTGAACCAAAAATCTAAACCAACAGTCAATCATTAGCACAATTAGCAAATCATGTTAAAAAGTCCTGTAATGCAATGAATTGAACAAGTTGATGAAGGAAATGATGACAAAAGAAGGAAATGAGTAGGAAAAGGCTGTTGGGAGGATGGGTAAATGAGTGCAGGTTTGAGGCCCAACACTTGGCCAAATAGGAAATTAGTTAATTATTGACCAAGGCATGTCTAGGAAGTAGTGAGATAGATTATAATTTTGCAGAGGTTGCTCAAGCTTGAGAAAGCATTGTATTTCTTCTCTATTTTCTGACTAATGCAACAAATATAGAAAGGGGTTTTGAGTAGTTGCTTTCCCCTTAGATAAATATCTGAGCATATGTGTGATTGAATCTTGTCTCATGTTTATGTTGTGATTTTTCAATCAATTAATTGTTTCCACTAATGAGTATAGTATATTTAAGTCTATTATCTTAGTAAATTACATTAGTAGTTTGAATCTACAAGGAAAATCTACATGGCACCAGATCATGAATCATAATAGGAGAGAATAATTCGAACTTGTCCTTGAAGGTGAACTGAATTTGCAGTATCATTCTTCAGAGCTAGTAGGATTTTGTTCTATGGATTGAGACTCGAGTATTCCCTCGAGGTTAGCTTGAATTATATTACTTGGAAGAAAAAGATGGAGGTGATGTTGGAAGATAATCAGCTAAAGGAATTCATAGGTCATGATATCCTGAAGCCTCCAACATCTGATGCTCAAGATCTAGTAGAATGGAAGAAGTGTGTGGAAAATGTGAGGAGGATTATATAGGAGGGAGTTCGATATCATATTGTCTTGAATCTCCATGGGAGAGAGACTCCATATGAAATGTGGAAAGCCTTGACAGACTTGTTTCAAAACAATAGTGACCACAGGAAGCTGGCACTAAAGGAAAAACTTCAGAACATCAAGATGGAAAAGGGCGACACAATACCAAAGTAATTGAGTAGGTTCACCTAATGTCGAGATGAACTTGGGAGCATTGGTATTAATTTTTTTGAAGATGATCTCATGAGCCTACCCCTTCTAAGCCTTCCCAAGAGTTGGCACAACTACCCAAATTCGGTAAATGGGAGGGAGAAGTTACCGGATTGGGAACTCCTTTGGTTAGATTTGGTACACGAGGAGTTCAGGCATAATACTAGAGATGAGACCTCATCCAAACCTGTGGACGAGGAGAATTGTGCCTTGGACATAAAAACACATAAAGGGAAAGGGAATAAATCCCAATCCAAAGGATAATTTGGTCAAGGGGGAAGAAGAAACACTTGTCGAAAATCAAATTCTTTCACTATCATGAACTGGGAAACTATGCCATGAAGTGTCCGCATAAGAAGTCAGGTAAGAATCCCTCAGGAGGATCAAAAGGTGAAGCTTTAGCTTCACAATTAAGACTTTATTTCACCCTCATATCATGTATGGTGAGTACAGTGATGGGTAGTGTGTGGTATCTAGATAATGGAGGCTCATTCCATATGACAGGAAACCAAGAATTATTCAATGGCTTGGAGGAGAAGGACCTCCAGATGCACATTTATATGGGAGATGATGGAACGTATAGCACGACCAATATTGGTATAATTACATTTCAAAGGGATTTTGGCTCCCCTCTCACACTAAAATATGTCATGTATGTTCTAGATCTAAAGAAAATTTTCGTTTCAATTGCTATGTTGGAAGATCGTGGCTATGATGTGATATTTAGTAAAGGAAAGGATTTCCTTAGAAATATTGCCATGGGACAAGTGAAGAGGATCAAGTTTTCTGTGAAGAAACTCTACAGATTAGATGTAAAATATTGTGTAACATTGAGCACAAAAGCAGAGAAGGTGCAAAGCCGAGACACTATTGAATTATGGCATAGAATATTTGGCCATTTTCATCATGACGCTTTGAATATCATGCAACACATTTCTATAGGAATTCCCAGAGGATCACTAGAGCAGTGAGATACATGCAAATGGTGTACTTTGGGGAAGTATACAAAATTTTCCTTCAATGATCAGGATAGTAAAGCACAAGTAGTCCTCGAAAAAGTTCACTCAAATGTGTGTGGACCTTTCTCTACAACCTCCAATGCCAAGAAAAGGTTTTATGTAATATTTGTAGATGATTTTTCACAAAATTGTTGGATCTTTTTTCATGCAAAAGAAAGACCATACATTCTCCAAGTTTTTTGAATTTAAAGAAATTGTTAAGAAAGAGACTTGCAGGAAAGTAAAGGATCTCAAGAGCGATAATAGTGGAGAATATGTGTCGAATGAGTTCAATAAATAATATGAAAGAGAAGGCATTCGACAGAAATTGGGAAAACCCCATAACCCACAATAGAATGGGGTGGTTGAGAGAAAGAAAATAAGTATTATGGGAGTTGGACGGGGCATGTTGCGTGACTAGAGCCTATCGTTGCACTTGTGGGCTGAAGCATACAACACAGTTGTTTATTTGTAGAATAGGGGTCCTCATCAAATTGTTGACATGATTACACCAAAGGAATATTTTTGAGGGAAGAAACTAGATGTGTAACACTTCAAGATCTTTAGATCATCAGTTTACCATCATGTTTTCAAGGACTGAAGGAAAAATCTAGAGCCTACAACTGAGTTGGGCATATTTATGGGGTACACAAAAACACCTCACAACTATCGTGTGCACATGTCATCTCTCAAGATGAAAGTTGTTAGGCGAGATGTAAAATTTGATGAGAAGAATTCAATGAGGTGTGATCTTGAGAGGGAGCTTCAGTTGAATTCTTTTGAGGAGCTTTTAGCACCAAAGGAAGAACCTCGAGAAGTTGTGGAGCAACCACAACCAGAGGAGCGGAGAGTGGAGACACCCACTCAAGCAAAGACATCGAGAGATGGAAGGAAGCACACTAGGTAAGATGACAAATTATTGCACGACACTAGAGAGAATTTTGGAGCACCAACATTACAACGCAGGCAGAAGAGGTCACCGGAGTGGTAGAATAGATACATGGATCGATGAGTGACATTGAAGAGACTAAGACATCCTCATTCGAGGAAGCAATGCAACAACCAATATGGGTTGATGTCATGTTAGAGGAATATGATTCCATTATCAGAAAGAGTGTTTGGGAAGTGGTTTCAACACTAGAGGACAAGTTAGTGGTAGGTTCTATATGGATCTACATGGTGAATAAAGCAGTATATGGAAGCATCAAGAAACACAAAGCCAAATTTGTGGTGAAGGGGTTCTCTCAAGTGGAGGGAATTGACTATGAGGATATCTTTGCTCCAATAGCAAGGTACTCTTCAATTAGATCAATTCTAGCTCTTGCAACACATATGGGATGAAGATCAAATAGATGAACATGAAGACAACATTCATCAACGGAGTGATTGAGGAGGTGGTATACATTGAGCAACAGAAATGATTTGATACCTTCGACCGAGAGTTGCATGTGTGTAGACTCAATCGAGTGTTGTATGGATTGGGACAAACACCTCGTGCTTGGTACACCAATATTGACAACTATCTCACCGATTTTGGCTTTACCAAAAGTGAAGCAGATACAAACCTTTAGCATATTATTGTTGAAGGTAAATTATTGATTATACTATTATATGTCGATGATTTAATTTTAACTGGCGATGAGAAGTTTATCAAGTCTTTCAAAGATGATTTTACAAGAGAATTCAATATGAAGGACCTAGGGCTCATGCATTATTTCCTCGGTATGGAAGTATGGAAACGAGATGAGAATTTTTTGTCTCTCAGGGCAAGTATGCCCACGAGATATTAAAGAAGTTCCACATGGAGAGCAGAAAACCCATGGAGACTCCTCTAGTAAGGAATTGGAGGAATGAAGATGCTACTTCAGGTGAAGTAGTGGAAGCTACCATTTACAGGAAGCTTGTGGGTTCACTTATGTATTTGGTGAAAACACGAGTGAACATGTGTTATGCATTTAACCAGCTTAGTCAAGAAATGGTTAAGCCAACCAAACCCTATTGGAAGGCAACAAAGCATGTGTTGAGATAACTCAAAGGCGCCACTCAGTTTGGTCTTTGATACAGATGGACAGAGGGAGTCAAGATGAAAGGATTCACTGATCCATATTGGGTGGGGAGTCCATCAGACAAGAAGAGCACATCAGGAGGAATTTTTAGTGTTGGGTCAACAACGGTTTCTTGTTACCACAAGAAGTAGATATATGGTGCACTCAGCTCAACAGAAGAAGAGTACATGGATTCAAGCCAAGGAACATGTGAGGCTGTTTGGATGAGAAAATTTATTGTTGGGTTATTTGGTCAAATGATGGATCCCACTGTGATTTATTGTGGAAATCATAGTTGTATCAAACTCTCTAAGAATATAGTTTTTCATGATCGATCCAAGCATATCAACATCCAATATCATAATCTATGAGATTGTGTGCAGAGGCGGATCATGTTGTTGGAGTACATTCCTATAGAGGAACAAGATGCAAATATTTTGACAAAGGCTTTGTCAATGAGAAAATTTGATTTCCACAGAGTATGGATTGGGGTATCAGATAATCCCTTTTCTTGCTGAGAGGGAGTGTTGAAAATGCAACAAGAAATTCCTAATTTAATTTTTCCCTTAGTTAAATTAGGAGAAATTCGAATTCAACTTCATAAAAATACTTGGAGGAATTTAACTGAAGTTGTATGGGACCTATCAATCAGTTAAATCAATTAGTTTAAGTAGGAGACACTTTATTTGTATTTAGTTATGATTGATTACTAATTTCTAGCAATCTATTTCAGCTAATTTGAGTTATTATGAGTTTAAATAGTTCTAAATGATTAAGAACTAGTGGAGGATCAAATAGTGGGTTGTGTTCACCAATGATCAACTAGTTAAATCATCAATTAGCCTAGAATAATTGATGCATGTAAATAACTTGAGTTAACCAATTGGTATTGGAGTTCAAGGGAAGTGTACTATCAGTTGTAGACAATTCCAAAATGTACAAGTGGTGCATGCAGTTAGAGAAAAGCCTACAGGGATTGCTTAGTTCTGGATGGGGAATTTCCCTAAATAATAGGGGTTAATTCCTTGAGAAACAGTGAAAGTAAATAGGGACTTGGGCAAGTAGGAAATTTATTAAATACTGGCCAAGTTTTGTCTAGGAAGTAGTGAGATAGATTATACTTATACAGAGGTTTCTCAAGCTTGAGAAAGGATTGTATTTCTTCTCTATTTTCTAACTAATGCAATATAGATAGGAAGGGGTTTTGAGAAGTTTCTTTCCCCTTAGATAAATCTATGAGCATATGTGTGATTTAATACTGTCTCATGTTTATGTTGTGATTTCTCAATCAACCAATTGTTTCCGTTGATGAGTAGAGTAGATTCAAGTATCTTGTTTTACTAAATTAATTAGCAATTTGAATCTACAAGGAAAATATACAATTTCAATTTGAAGTTGATCTCTCAAATTTCCATACTTGTGTCTTTTGTACCAAACTATGGATGGATGTGTATTGATTTGAAGTCTTTATTGGAGGAACTCTTTGATAATAGGACTTGATATTTCTACGATCGGGGAGCAGGGCATTGTTTTCCCAAGGTCATCTAATTCCATATTGTCTACATGTCTTCAAGGGCTTAATTATATATTATCACTTCTTGTCAGACTAAGTAGTGCTACACCTCTCAACTCTAGGTGCTTTGCGATACCAATAGAGGAGTCCCTTGCATAATCTCTCGCACACTCTCGAACATGAGTTCTTAATCTCTGGTTGAATTTATGGTCCCTCAATTATTGTTGTTTATTTTGTCCCTTGTCCCTTTCTATCTTTTGGATATTGGTTGATTGTTTATACTGGCATGAATGTTCTTGGGTCCTCCTTTTGGTTTCTTCCTCAAACATGTATTCCCATGTCTTTTGAATTAACTATTTTCCTCTCATTTTGAATTCTTCAATTTACTTTATATTTATCTATTTTCTTTTCTCTTTTTTCTTTATTTGTTTCTCATGAATTATTACCCCCCATATTCAGGACAAATTATTGCCAATCGACGAGAGTGAATATGATGAACATTTTTATTTGATTAAAAATTAGTCTTGCACTTCCTTTGTGCTTTTGCACCAAGCGTTGAGAAACTCCTCCTAATCGACCTACCTCTTACTTTGGTTGGAGTTTATTAGTGATTGCAAGGGCAATTGATATTCAACTATATATCTCACTCCTTTTTCAAGGATTAATTTGTGTAGAAAATCAAGTATAATGCAAAAGAATTTTTCATGGAAATCGTCAAAAAAACATGCTTTTATCCTTTCAATAAAAGTTCGCTCCTCTATTTCTTTCTCTTCACAAAATCCATCTAATATCTTTCCAACCAAATCATTCAGGTTTGTTCTTCCTCCATTTGTTAAGTTTAGAGACAGTTGGTTGTTAGGTTATGTCTATTGCATTAGTGACGTCGTTGGGGAATTTCTTTCTTTTAGGAGGATATGCTTCAATAAATCTCTCATGCACTTCCAAGAAGTGCACTCTAGATTCTGCAACTAACAATATATTTCTTCATGCACGATTAATCAGGTAATTATTGATTTTCTTTTACCACCACTTTTGTATATGTTCTAATGTTAACATTTATGTATGCATATTGTGAATACTTGAGTCCAATAGTACTGGTAAAGGAACCAATGTTGTAATCTAGAAAAAATTATACATTGGTTTCCATTAGGAAGGAACAACGAGTAAACTACATAATCGTTGCAATACAAGGAAGAGAGAAGAGACACAAAATATTGGAGAGAAAACAAATCAACACTTTAGTACATAGAGTCAACTAAAAGCATATGCATCTATATATATATATATATATATATATATAAATATAATATATATATATATATAATATTATATATATAATATATAATATATATATATATTATATATATATAATATATATATATATATAACAAATATACATATACAATAGAATATATAGATATCATACATATACATATTACATTATACATAATACATATACTAGATATAGATATATATATATATATATATATATATATATATATATATTATAATATATATATATAATAATAAATCTGTATGTATGTAGTATACATACAATATATACATATATACATATATACTATGTGTATACATGTAATAATATATACATACATATATATATATAATATATATATATATATATATATATATATATAAGATATATATATGTATGTATGTATACATACATACATACATACATACATACATAGTTACAATAGCTTAATTAGCTAAACCAAATCTACCAGATCGACTAGATTAGTCAAATTGACTAGGGAGTTGGCCAACTGTTGACAGTGTTGGATATTGCCAACATGCAAAGGGGGTCTCCCTAATGAAAAGTCCCAATTAGACTTTGAACCGTTTGGTGTGGGAGCCCTTCCATAAATAAGGCCTGATTGCCATATGTTCTTAGAGATTTTCCTTGACTATGATGGTCAGCACATGATAGTAATGTACATGTACTTTTGGATGAACAAGTGTGCCTTGTGGAATGTTTAGCTACAGAATGTATCAAGGTTCTTATACTGAAAGGGAGATAAAATTGAGCCTTTAAAATAATAGTAATAGTACTAATCTAGTAAAGACACACAAGCATATACATATGGATGAACTGTTGATCAACTAGTGAAACAGTTCACATAGTAGCAATGATTGTTAAAACACATACAACACACCTTCAACAAGATATGTACCAAATCCACCAAAATATTTCAATTTCCTTAGTACAGATGAAAAACAAAATACATCGCAAACATTCAAAGAATATTCTTACAATATTTATGACATATGCATGAAAGTTTGTTGGCTCAACGTGCTTCAAAAATTAAGAAAAAGTTCCAAGATACATCAGTAAAATGAACACCACTAGCTCCAATAGTGAAGTGTTAGAGCAACCACTTACTCCTCCAAAATAATTATCTTCCTCTCTAAATCTTAGTAGGAGGAGACAAGGTGAGGATTCCTTTGCATTAGATATGGGGATGTATATATAGAAAATGGGGTGGCCATTCACCTCCCTTGTGACTCTTGGACTACCCTCATGATTATTTCACTTCTCTATGACCTTTTGACTCCTTCATGACTTTTCACATTCTAAAGATGTCTCTTGGACTTCCACTTTACATTAAATTTTTCATATATTGAAATTACATAATCCACAAATGATATGGAAAATGATGATTCATATACATCTTGACATGACACCTTGACAAGACATGACATGACATTGATGACATGGACTGCATGATGATATGGAAATTTCACGCCATTCTTGTTGTTGCTATCTTTGTGTCTTCTTAAAATATGGTACATGACCTTCTTCTTCTTCCTCCATAAGGCCTGAAAGTAGGGAGTATTCAATATGATTTTGATCTACAATTGGTATCACAATCTGGTGTCCCTTTGTCTTTTCTTGATTGATCAACTTGACTTTGTAGCTACAAAGGTGTCTTCTAGCACGGTCTCCTTCTTCATCTCCTTCATCATCATCCTATCATAACATGATATAATAAATACAATTGAAATCCACTCCTGAAAAGGCGACACCAGTCCAATAAACCCCTAGTCTAACATGCTTCATGACAACCATTGACTGAGCTGGAACCTAGTGGTTAGTTGAGAAACTGGCTCAAGCATTACATAGTTGTGCAACTTAGGAGGTCAAGGTCTAGGACTAAGCATTGAAACTGCATAGTGCGTAGTTTAGATACCCTAGGGAAATGCAACTACGAAATTGACGGGATAAAGGAGGCAGACTTCATGCTTGAGGTTTCAGGTTTCCCATTTCATGGTTATAGAGGGATAGAGGCCTAGGGTTTCTGTAGTTGTGTAGTTTAAGGAGTTAGGCTAGAGACTTTTTTCTTGAGACTACACAGTGCACAGAAAAAGGTGACTGGAAAGTAAGGTTGTGCAGTTTTGGAGCTCAAAGGTTAAGGCTGAGCACTGAGACTATGCAGTGCGAACTTTTGGAAGGAAATAATTGTGCATTGGGTAGTTCCAAGAGGCAAGGTCTGGGATTGAGGGTTGAGACTATGCAGTGCATAGTTCAGGAAGGCTAAGTGAGGTCAAGTTTCTCAGGAAGGCACTTTTCCAGATTTGGCTAAGTGCAAAATTAGTGAATAAAAAATGAACAGGGACAAAACCTGAGCATCATCACAAACTCAGAACAATTAACGACACAAAATTGATAACTCAAGACACATGAACAACATAATGCCCTCAATGTGGTGACAATGTGACAACTTTCCCCAAGTATGACATTAAAGTTACTCTTTACGACGATAATGATGACACTTGTGTAACATGCTTGAAAATTTGGGAATGAGTATAATGCATATCTAGATGATAAGTAAGACTCATTGATACCAAATTTACCCCTTGAAATTAACCATAACTATTTTTATGTGATATGCAACACTTTCCATGCTAAAAGATGACACTTTATTTTTCTTCAAATCAGGACTGGAACACTTAGAGAAAACAAATGTAATGAATCTTAATACTTGCAATGATAGCATGCAAAGTCAAAGTAGGATCCAAAATTTGGATGTAGGCCAAAATTTTAGGAGGGTGTTATAGAAACAATAACACTTGGAAACATACTGGTTGAATTCCCTCTTTTCTGCCTCGGTCTAATCTTTCATTTAGGGTCTAGTTCTGTAGGAAGTATTAATTCATCGTACATTATACTTTGGATTCCACCCTTAGCCCGATTATAGATACAATCCCCTTCATCTATTTCTCATTTGAAAATAATCATATGGTCAACCAGATTGCAATGTTTTGATTCAAGAGAAGGGTAATGTGATTCACAAGTTTAAGATATTCCAAGTATGAGTTTTCATCTCCAGTGTTTCTCCATTGCCAGCAGGCCTAGAAAGTACCTCGATGGATTCACTTCAGGAACACAAGAATTGCTTCAATGCCAATCAGCTTGGACAATACCTTGGTGAAGTTACTTGATTCAACTCCTTGCGTAGGAAGCCTTTCTCTCATTTCACCATTTATTTATTTATTTTAATAGGATTGTGCTTCGACACTTATTTATTTGATGGGGTAGAAGAGGTATCCTGACTTATTGAGAGTAGAAGAGTTTGTTCCTTCATATAAGCATATATAAAACCTTTGACATGAGCTTTCTCATTAATGATTTCCCCTTGTCCTTCTCTACTTGATTGGATCAACGTGGAAAACACTGAAACATAAAGAACCAAGCATAGAAACAAGGCTCCTAGAATAGATAAGGTGTCATGGGTTCACATAAATGTCTCTTTACACGAGGATCATATTTTCCATCAAAACATCATCGACCAAAACGTATGAACCAAGACAAAGAAGAAGGATTAAACGTTAGCCAAATGTTGCGGTGTCACAAAGCCCTTTTCAATTATGCCACATACATTGTAACCAGAAACACACTTGCACACAAAGCTTATTCACATGAACAAAAAGACAAATTGAAAAGAATGAACATGACAAACAAACAAAAACAAAAAAACGGACTATCTACATAGGATAAGGCACAACCCTAGATTGTCATTGAAAATATTTTTTTAAATATTATCCATTTACAGGAAGAGAGTCAGTCTTCCTGTCCAAATATTGGAGACAATAAGTGTGATGGCCAAGCTTCTCACAAATAACAAATGGTTTGATCCACAAGAACTAGAACTTAATGTGTTTCCCCTTCTCTTGATGGACATTTTCCCACTTCAATACCAAGTCACCCACACATAATTCTGTATTCCCCATAGAGTTCTTGTCAAACCATCCCTTGAAATGGTTATGATGAAGAGTTAGTTTTTCTTTCGCTTTCTTCCTTTCTTCCTGTAACTTCAGAAGAGTGTTTATCCTACCCTGAACCAACAGACAAGGATTACCCTAATATTCTTGTGAGAGTTGAAGGGAAGGCAGGTAAATATTTAAAGGTAGGATGGCTTCTTTTCCATACATCAAAGAGTAAGGAGAGGTATTTAGAGAAGGTTTAGGTGTGAAACAGTCAACCCATAGAGCATTCACCAAAGCAGTGTGTCAGTTCCTTTGTTAAGAGAAGATGGTCTTCTTGATGATGGAAATTAATTTCTTATTGGTTGAATCACCAAGACCTTTTCCCTATCGATAATAATTAGATGAATGTTTCAATATGATTCCATTTTATAATGAAAAATAATAAATTTTAAGCGATGAGAAATACATTTCATTATTAAAAAAAAGTGAATTCAGAATGTCAAACCTGGTGATAATATTTTTCTTAAGGAAGTTGATGACTTTTTGATCATTCACTTGCTTGAGAGGAACCAATTTTATCCATCTCGTGAAGTAATTTGTAGAAATGAGAATATAGCAGTGCTGCTTCGATGAGTGCAGAAATATCTCACTAATAACATCTACGCCCCATTGTTGGAATGGTTCTTCTAAAGTTATAAGTTGCATTGGAGAAGTTGAATTCTTCTCTCGGCCAATGAATTTCCAAAAAATTGGACAATTGTGGGAATAAGTTGTTGAAAAGTGAAGAAATAAATTCTCAATTTGATTTTGTCTTGATTAAATTGAGAAAATTTGAATTTCCACATCAGTAGACAACTTGGATGCAGTTAACTTGTGTGACATGGCTTGTGTCACCCAATTTACTCAGAAAATTAGTGTTGGAGGAGTTAGAATTTAGTTAAACATCTGTGTAATTTGTAGCAATCAAATTCAATTATCTCAAGTTTTTTTCAGTTTAAAAACTAGTTCCAACAATTAAAGGAATGACTAGAAGGTTAGTTGTGCAGTGAGACTTCAGTCAAACTTAGTGATCATCCATTTAACTAATCAATCAACCCAAAATATCTTGTGCATGCAGATAATTCAATTTTCCCAGCTATGATGGAGATTCCAAGTAGGTGTAACATCAGTTTTAGACTAGTATTGAGTGTACAAGTGTTGCATAAAAACATATGACCAACCTTGGGAATTGCGCAATCCATTTTGGAGAAATTCCTAAATAATAGGGGCCTTATTTCTCAAGAATTGCTCAAGGAAATAGGGGCTCAAGCAAAAGCAAAAATTGACTAAGTCTAGTTCAGATCTTCTTAGAGAGCAGAGAGATAGGTTATTCACTTGCAATTTTTTCTTAGTTGAGAAAATAAATTGCAATACATCTCTATTCATCATATTAATGCAAGCAGGCATAGGGGTTTTTAGTAGATTGCTTTCCCGATAAAAATAATATGTGCATGTGTTATTTTTAATTGCATGTTTGTGATTCATGTTATAATTGTCAATTGAATTCTAGAGAGCAATAGACTAGGTTTGTGTCTTGTGATTTTGATTAAAACTTGATGAGAAGTTGAAAATCTACACCATAATTTATTCATGGTATCAAAGTAGGATTCACATTAGAGTAGGTATTTCGAAGTTGTTTCTTAGGAGGTTCGAATTTGTAGTTCAGTGTAGTAGGATCTCTTCAGAGCTAAGAAGATGGCCTTCAATGGGTTGAGGCTAGAGTATGTCTTGGAAGGCAACTCTAATTTCATGGCATGGAGGTGGTATTCGATGACAATGGATTCCTAGAATACATCAAGAGATATGTTGCAAAATCAACAAAATCTTATGCCTAGAACCTTACTCAATGGAAGAAATATGTAGCTAAGGCGAGCATAATAATATTGGAGGTAGTATGGGACTACATTGTCACCAATCTCCATGGGAAAGAAACTCCTTATGTAATGTGGAAAGCACTGAAAAATCTATTCCAAAATAGTAGTGACCACAAGAAGTTGGCATGGAAGGATAAACTTTGAATTATCAAGATGCAGAAGAATGACACTACCCTGCAATATCTAAACAAGTTCACACAAGTTCATGATGAGCTTGCAGGAGTTGGTGTTACTATTTAAGAGGATGAATTGGTAAGCCTAGCCCTTCTTGCTATTCCCAAGAGATGGCATAACTATGAATATTCAGTGAATGAGAGGGAGAAACTACTGAATTGGGAACACTTGTGGTCTAATTTAGTACAGGAGGAAATAAGGTAGAATACCATAGATGGGATCTCATCTAAGGGTGAGGATGAAGAAAAATTTTCAATTGTTGGAAAGGGAAAGTGTTATAGCTCCAAATCTCACTCTTGATGTTTGTGATGTTGTACTCATGGCCTAGGGCAACCCCTCTTTCTAGACCTGGTCCAAATACTTTAAAAACAGTGTTTTATTCCTTATATGTGACATTGCTCTGAGCTAAACGCGTGTGTACGTGGGTCTGTGTATACCCAACTCGCATATATGTCTTAAAACACTTAACAAAAATTAAATATCCTTAATTTCGGGCAGAGATCACAGGTTTTACCTATTGATTACCTATTAGTGCCCGTGGTCCAACTGTTCCCAACGAATTCCCAACGAAAAAAGATACTTTGGGAGAAGTATAAAAAGGCTTCAATGGGAAGGCCTAAGAAGGAGAGAAGAGAGAGAAAAATCACTCTGCTAAGATTATCCCTGACCAGGTCTAAAGATCCCTGTGCTTCCAGCACTTCCCCCATTATAGGAAACCCTTGTTTCCTTGAGTTATGATGTCTTTCCATTAGTTGAGATATCTTGGAGTGAGTCATGGAAAGAGTTTATTGAAGGCTTGAGACTGGACGAATCCGGAGGTGAAATCATTCATTTCTGTACTTTAGTTATCTATAATAAAAGAAACACTCATCTTGTTCCTGATATTGATCTTCTTCATGCTTATAGTACCAATGTTATGGTTTACATATGAATGGTTGTTTTAATTGTATAACTAACTACTTTTCGATATGATATGAAGCTGATTTACTTATGATGCTTGGTCCATATACTGCTATGCTTTCTTGAATTGATTGTTTTACAGGTTGAAGGATCGAAAATAACTCCAAGAGGGCTTGGACCCTGGCTGGATCTTCCCAAACGGAGGACCCCCAGGTGCACCTCCCTTCATGTAGTTTGTTTTATTAGCATCATGGCTATGTGGAATGGTCATTTTTCTTTGTAGGTAACCCCCGATCTGCTAGGGTATCAACCCAAGACCCTAGGGGAATTTATCACTAAACAAAAAGAAGAGAAAAGGGAATAAATCTCAAACAAAACAAGAATCCAACAAAGGGGGAAAGAAGAAATATTTGTCTAAAATTAAATGCTTCCATTGTCATGAATCTGAGCATTATGCCACAAAGTATCCAAACAAAAAATGCAAGCAAAAAGAGCTTAGGAGGAGGAGAAGGTGAAGCTTTATCTTCATAGTTTGAGCTTGAATTTACCCTTATCACATGCATGGGCATCACAGTGATGGGGAGCGTGTGGTACTTGGACTTAGGTGCATCATTCCACATGACAGGGTGTAGAGAATTTTTTAGTGACCTAGAGGAGAAATATTTACAGATGCACATCGAGTTAGGGGACGATGGAAGGTACAGTGTGACCAAGATTGGTACAACCACAATTTAGAGGGATTCATTCTCCCTTCTTAGGCTCAAGGATGTCATGTTTGTTCCAGGCCTAAAGAAAAATCTCTTCTTTGTTACAGTTTTGGAAGACCATCATTATGATGTGATATTTAGCAAAGGAAAAGCATTTCTGAGACACGTATCCATGGGACAAGTGAATAAAATTGAGGCTCATGTGAAGAACCTATATAAGCTATATGTGGAAGAGTGTTTTGCATTAAGAACTAAGGTGGAGAAAGCGCAGGATCGCGATGTTGGTGAACTTTGGCAATAAAACTTGGTAATTTGCATCATGGTGCCTAGAAGATTATGCAACAAATAACCACTAGCCTCCCTAAAGGATCACTTGAGCAACAAGATGTATGCAAATGATGTACCTTGGGGAAGTACAAAAAATCCACATTCCATGATCGGGACAACAAAGCACATGAAATCCTAGAAAGGATCCACTCTGATGTCTGTGGACATTTCTCGAAAATCTCCACTTCCAAACACAAATATTTTGTCATTTTTATTGATGACTTCTCAAGGAAGTATTGGATCTTATTCATGCAGAAGAAGGATTAGACATTCTCCAAGTTCGTAGAATTCAAGGCATTGTTTGAGAAAGAAACTGACAAGAAGGTGAAGGCTCTTGGAAAGATAATGGAGGTGAGTACATGCAACTAAATTCAAAAATTTATGTGTGAAAGAAGGCATTCAATGAGAGTTGACAGCACCCCACAACCCATAACAGAATGGGGTGGCTGACAGAAAGAACCATAGTATTATGGGAGTAGTGAGGGAAATGTTGTATGACCAAGGCCTACCTCTACATCTATGGGTTGAAGCATGCAACACAACAGTCTATTTGTAGAAGTAGAGTCCTCATTGGACTTGGGGCATGATTACACTAGAACATGATTTCATAGGGAGAAATTCGGATGTGTCACACTTCATGATTTTTGGAGTCTCTATTTATTGCCATGTCTTGAAAGAATCAAGGAAGAATATTGAATTGACCACACAATGTGGGGTATTTGTGAGTTACACATAAATTCCCACAACTATCATGTGTACCTTCCATCCCTCAGAATGACAATTGTGTAAAGGGATGTAAAATGTTATGAGGAGAAAGAGATGTGTTGCTCTCTTGAGAGGGAGCTTTAGCTCCCACCAAAATAGGAGCTTTTAATTCCAAAGGAGGAGCCTCAAGAAGTTGTGTAGCAAACACAAATTGAGGAGCAGGGAGTCGAGACAACCACTCAAAGAGAACCATCAAGAGAAGACAAGAAAAGAACTAGGGAAGTTGATAGACTTCTGTAGGATGTGAAGGAGAATGTGGGAGCTCCTTCAAATTTGCACGGGAAGAGGAGGTCACCTGATCAGTACATTGGCTACATGGCTCTAATGACTGAGCTTGTAGATACTGAGCCATCCTCTTTCAAGGAAGAAGTATAGAAACCTGAATGGGTTGATGCAATGGTGGAGGAATACAAATCCACCATAAATAAAAGTGTTTGGGAAGTGTTCCCAAGACCAACAGATAAATCAATAGTGGGTTTGAGATGGATCTTCAAGGTGAAGCAGGAAGTAGACGGAAGCATAAAGATGTATAAGGTTATATTTTTGGCCAAGGGGTACTCTCAAGTTGAGGGAATTTACTATGAGGAGACCTTTTCTCCTGTAGCAATGTACTCATCCATTAGATCAATTCTTTATCTGGTTGTGCAGATGGGGTGGAAGATCCACTAGATGCATGTAAAAACAACATTTATCAATGGGGTTATATAGGAGGAGGTGTAAATTGAGAAAATAGAAGGTTTTGAAACTTTTGATTTAGAGTTTCATGTGTGTAGAATCAATTGAGAATTGTACAGTATCAAACAAGCACCTCATGCTTGGTACACCAGGATCGATAACTATCTCACTATTTTGGGCTTCACCAAAATGAAGCAGATGCAAATCTCTATCACATCTTCGTAGAAGGTAATTTGCTTATTATTATCTTATATGTTGATGATTTGATTTTTGCTGGTGATGAGAAGCTAATTAGAGCTTGTAAGGGGGACCTTGCAAGGGAATTTAAAATGAAGGACATGGGTCTCATACACTACTTCCTCAGGTTAGAAGTGTGGCAAGGTGATGGGGATTGTTTGTCTCTCAAGGCAAGTATGCAAATAAGATACTATGGAAGCTCTACATGGAGAGTTGCAAACCCATGGAGACACCACTAGTGACCAACTGGAGGAAGGAGGATGTTATTTCAGGTGAGGAAGTTGATGATACCATTTATCGAAAACTAATGGATTCAATCATGTATATTGTGAACACATGACTGGATATGTGCTATGCAGTCAACCAGTTGACCCATGCTATGGTTATGTCAACTAAATTTTTTGGAAGGAAGCTAAGCATGTTTTACGGTACCTTAGAGGCACTACCAAATTTGGACTATGGTATGAACAGATAGAGGGAGTGAAGTTGCATGGCTTCATAGATGCAGATTGGGTAGGGAGTCCATCATACTCAAAGAGTACATCAAGTGTAATTTTCAATGTTGGATCCACAACTATTTCCTAGTATAGCAGGAAGCAAATGTATGTGGAACTCAAATCAATAGAAGCAGAATACATGGTTGCAAGTCAAGCATCATGTGAGGTGATCTGGATGAGGAAGATACTTGTTGGACTATTTGGTTAGGTGAGGGATCTAATTGTAATCTACTATGATAATTCGAGTTGCATCAACCCAAAATAGCTAGTGCATGCAAATAATTTGATTTCCCCAACTATGGTGGAGATGCCAATCTAGTGTAACATCAATTGTAAACTAGCCTTGACTGTACAAGTGTTACATGCAGTCAGATTATCAACCTTGGGAATTACGCAATCCATTTTAGAGAAATTCTTAAATAATAGGGGCCTTATTTCTTAGGAAATGCACAAGGAAATAGGGGCAATTAGAATCTGGCTAAGTCTAGTTCAGAGCTTCTTAGTGAGCAAAGAGATAGGTTATTCACTCGCAAGTTGTGCTTAATTGAGAAAACCAATTGTAATACATCTATATTCATCATATTAATGCAAGCAGGCATAGGGGTTTTTAGAAGATTGCTTTCCAGAGAAAAATAATATGTGCATGTGTGTTATTTTTCATTGCATGTTTGTGATTCATGTTATAAATTGTGAATTAAATTCTGGAGAGTAGTAGGGTAGGTTTGTGTCTTCTTATTTTGATTAAAACTTCATGATGAGTTGCAAACCTACACTATGATTTCTACATGAGCATATTTGAAAAATGTGAGCTAATAGAAAATGAACTAAATGAATTTGTGCATGGTAGTGTCTCCCAAAAATTGTCCTCCGACTGGTCTGTCATGGAAGTCACACAGTACCCTTTCTAAATATGATGATTCCAAACATCTGAGTAGGACCTCATTATGGTGCTTACTGAAAAGTACTTTGTGTACCAATTGATAAGATAGAGCTCAGAACCTGAAATCCATCTTTTTTCTCACTAATAAATGAGAGGGCAGGGTACCATGCTCAAGATATTGTATCACATTTTCATACTAAGAGGTTGATGTGTCACTCAGGGTATCTTGTTTGATATTATACATTTCTATTTCCTGCTCCCATCCAAAAGAGTCATCTTCTGGTGTACTTGTCACTTTTGTTGCTAGCTGGCATAGACCATGGCCTTTGATTGAGTGAACTAGTTTGAACTCAAGATCGTACTCCTACAAGTTGGTCATCGAATTCGCTCTTCTTTCACCCAATTCTTGTTGAACAAACAACGATCTAATAGCTAGGTGTGGCACAAATATAATAACATGATTTTTCAGAAGATACGACCTAAAGTGTTTTACTGCCTTGTAGATTGTGTAATTGAGTTTAGTTCCTTGCATGTCGACACTCATGAATTATATAGGTCGTTCATTATCCTGATCATCCTTTTGTGTAAGAACAACAACAAGAGAAGTATCAGAAGAAATGTGTATAACAAGATTTTTTTTGCCAAAATTCAGGTTATATAGTGCTAGTGCTTCTACGATTTTTTCCTTATACAAGTGAATGAATATTTTTCCCTTTTATCACACTTGTATATCACATCCTTAATTATCCTCTCTTGTAGTGGTTTCACTATCTGAGCATAGTCAAAGATGAATTTACGAAGAAAATTTATTTTACCTAAGAAGGACAACATGGATTTCTTATTCACCGAGAAGGGAATCTAAATAATTGTTCTAACATATTTGAGGTCCACCTTAATCCCACTATTTGAAATGATATGTCCCAAGATATTTCCCTCGAATATTGTGAAGATGACGTTCTTGGGATTAAGAGATATCCCTTTTTTTGTGAAATCGCTTGAAATTTTTCTTTAGATGACATAAGTGGTCATATATTTTTTTTGAAAACACTATCATGTCATCTAAGTAGAACACCACACTCTGTCTAATAAAACTACAAAATGCAATGTCCATAGCATGTTGAAAGGTTTCATCTGAATTAATAAGCCTAAATGGAACTATTTTAAAACCAAACAGACCCCACTTAGTTTGAAATGTCGTCTTGTGCCACTTGGGTTCTAACACCAGAACCTAGTTGTAACCTAAAAATCCATCCAACAATGAAAACATTTTAGACCCTGATATTGTCTATAAAATTTGTTCCATCGACGTCTCTAGATAATTGCATTTGCCTGAGGCATGATTAATATTGCAAAGATCCACACACATGCATATTTCCCTGGACTTCTTCCTTACCATAACCATATTTGAGACCCATGTTGAATGACAAACTTTGAAAATGATCCAAGCATCCAAAATATTTCTCAACTCTTTCTGAATCAGAGGCTCAAGAGTCAGATGAACTTTCTACAACTTTCGCTAAAAAGGCTTGGCGCCTTACTTAATTGGAACCGCATGCCGGATTATTTGCGTGTCATAAGTTTTACGATCAATGTATGTCCACGTGAAAACATCTTCATATTTTTTAAAGAGGCGGATAAAATCTTGTCACTTCTAAGGTTTGCAACAAGTACTGAGGTTAACAAACATCTAATATTCTTTTGTACCAATATTTATCTATTCGTGTGACAGGGTCAAGCTATGGGTCTTCACGTTGACTGGTTCCTTAAAGTGATTATTCATATTATACATATTTTCCAATGACACCACGACCTTGGGCATGGGATTTCCTTTGCTTACTTGACTTGCATGCTGCAACACTTTCTCGTGCTCTTCTTTGTCAATGGCTACGTCTTTGAACACATCAATGTTCACCATAAAATCCAATATCTGTTGGTTGTCATTGAAAATGCATAAATTAGTAATATTACCCAGAGTGAATGGCCTATAAATAATTTCAATAGAAAATCCATCCTTCAGTGGTGACAACCAAGTAGCAGCATTCGCCAATGCATTGGCAACAATGTTGCGAATTCTAGGAACAAACATAATATTAAAATCTTGGAATTATGAAATTAAATGCCATACCTATTGTTGATAACTTTAAATATTAGGTGACGCACAATGCATAGTATTTCATACATATCATATGATGATTTCAGAGTCACCTATTTTTTTTAGTACCTCAACTTCAAGGTCAATGGCTTTCTTCAAACCCAAGATGAGTGTTTCGTACTCAACAACATTATTGGTGCACACAAAATCTAAGAGACAAGATATAAAATGTTTTCTCTGTTGCGGGTCTATTAAAATACAACCAGATGCAGAGCCCTCATGTGTTTTCAAACTATCAAAATATGAAATCCAAGTGTTAAAAATACTGGAGCTACAAGCTATACTAGTACTATCTACATCTACTATATAAAATTCATTAGCAGCAATTGGATTTCGAGGAAGGATTTCCAATTGTGTATTAGATGATACAAGTGAAGGTTGTGCTAGATAACATCTGTGATCTACTTCCAGGAAAATAATTTCCATAGATCACCTCTGTGAAGCCCATTGGTTCATTTTTTTCTTCAAGTTGTGTCATGGTATGCTTCATGTAAGGTTCACTTTCAACTCGAATCTAGTTATTTTTTCCCTTGTATAGAAGCCATAAGTGAGATCAATCTATTGCAAAGTATCCTTGTAGTTTACTAGACCAATCTCTTCTCAACAATAAACCGTAGGTTTTGGGAATGTCAACAACTAAAATATTTATACACTGGTGAAATCTATGATCATATGATAAATGAATGATAATAGCATTAAGTTCAACAATGGAATGGACAAATGATCTATCCAATTGTATGATCCGTGCAACATTTTTATCCCATTTTTCATTTATTTTCTTGGCAATTGACAATGGCATAACATTCACGGATGTAACAGAATGAATGGAAGGAAGAGTGTTAGAAATTAAATTTATAGAATTCACAATAAATTTGATGATGTCAAGAGGGTTACTAGACATTAACTGAGAAGAAGAATCTTCTTTACCTACCGAAGTGTGCGATGAGAGTGCTTGGAGAATTAGTTCTCGTTGGTCCGTTATCTTTGTGAGGTAAAAGTGTGAAATGCTCACTTGAGGTATTTTCATATGTTCCAAAAATTTATAATCAATGCTTTTCGTCTTAACAATCTGTGCTAATGAGTCAAGTGGTGTAACCTTATTCGTTGCAGTAGAAGTGGTGGAATTGTTATTGTTACTGCTAGAAATGTTCTTGGAAGAAGGTGGTAGAATCCTTCACATCAACTTCTTCTTAAGTTCTTACTCAGAAATAGGTCCCTTTCTCCTCAAGTTGTAATTATCTTTGTGAGGTAAAAGTGTGAAATGCTCACTTGAGGTATTTTCATATGTTCCACAAAATTATAATCAATGCTTTTCATCTTAAGAAGTTGTGTTGATGAGTCAACTGGTGTAACTTTATTCTTTATGGTAGGAGTGGTGGACTTGTTCTTGTTACTACTAGAAGTGTTCTTGGAAGAAGGTGGTATAATCCTTCACATAAACTTCTTCTTAAGTTCCTAATCAGAAATAGGTGCCTTTCTCCTCAAGTTGTAACAGTTAGACAACTGCTTGGGAGGAGCTTCACTCACTTACAATTGAACAACACTTTATTTATCAATGTTGTATATGACACTGAACATGTTCATTGAATTTCCAACACTTGAACATTCTTCGGTCGAGATAGGTTCATTTGTTTCTTCAATATGCTCATGTTGTTCTTCTGCTAATATAGTATCAACGATATTGGCCATCATAGTGCTCATATTGTGGTTCCATTGCAGGCATGTCTTGTTTCAATGTTTCTCCCGATGAAAAGTGCATAAATTATCCATGCCCAAGATTTTGAAATTGAACACTCTTTGAGAAGATTTGGCCAGTTGTGCATTAGTGTTCTTTTTAAATAATGATGGCTTGAAAGACTTGTTTATAGTAGTGGATTCCTCACATGACCGTCTCTTTAACTCTAATACTTCATTCGTTAGCAACTTCAGGGACTTGGTCAAGATTTCCATATAGAAAGAATCTCCCTTTAGCTATACCAGAAGAGGCTTGGTTATTCTTGCCAACTTCTTTGGAATATTTGGGATTATTAATGTCTTAAATGACTCCAATAGAATTCAAATCTTTTTCAACTACAAGATCTTTTGCAAAGTTTAAGGATAAAGTCTTCTTCACAACTCTTTTAACAAATATGAAAATGTTAGTTGGAAAACTAGTTGTTTAATAATCCTCGGTGATATCATCATGAGGTTGCAACTCAACGGGGAACTTGTTCAACAAACAAGTAAATCTCTGATTAAAATCTTTAATTCTTTCTTTGTCCCCACTTTCAAATTCCCAAGTTCTTTCAGTAACATGGTGGGAGTCTTATTGTGAGCACACTTTTCAAGAAATAGCTTCTTAAACTCCCTCCAACTATGGATTGAATTGGTTGGAAGAATGTGATACTATACCGATGATATACCTCCTAAAGTGTACAAAAAGAGTCTGCAAGAAACATCATCGAAAAGTACCTCAAGCATCCGTAAATGCATGTATAAATTGTCTAGATGGTCTTCATATTTAGTCTTCTTCTCTAGAACAAATTTTGATAAAATATTTTCTAGATGTTTCAGCATCTTGTGAAGATTATTCAGTAGGGAGAGTTTCCATTGGGCCATCTAATCCAGGTCTACATCATCCATGTCTTCATATCTTTCCGCCTCCTTAATCAGGAGCTCAGGACCAAGTGTCGAAAAAATGCTCAAAATTGAAAGTGCTAAAAATTAGCTCAAACCTAAACGACCGGATAGAGCTCGTCCTCTCGATTCCGGCACCGCAAACGGTTCGAAAAATGGTCGCCGTATGTGAAAGTTATGGCAAAAACAAAAATTGCCCAATGACCTTTAAAATTTGAATTTTTAAAAAAAATTAAAAAGGGAATATTCCACGGAATATTCCTTGGAATATTCCACAGAATATTCCCTGAAGATGGACCAATCAGAGGCTGCCACGTGGCAAGCCCGGAGGCCGCCACGTGGCACCAAGGAGACGTCAGCAAAGTTGGGCGGATGTGTTTCAAAAGTTTGTTGAGTTGGTGATTTGAACACGCAACCTACCATATGCCAAGAACAGGCCTTACCGTTAGGCCACGGCAGGCACATTTGAAAAATGGGCGGTACATTTTCTATTTAAAATGTAAATTACAGGCGGCGGGAAAAATGTGGGGGCCAGCCCTCCCCCACCATATGACCACGCGCCCAGAACCAAGGCCCAGCATATAACCAGGCACGAAATCCAATGAAAACCTCCACGTGGTCACATGCAGCAATTTTCGGGCAGTTAACTGCAGTTATGGTTGGCGGAAGTTTTGGCGGGCGTCCAGATTTGGCGGACCTCCACTAAAGTTAGCTGGAGTCTTTTTAGGGGAAACTGGCAGTTTTCATTAAATGGCCATAACTTTGGCTAGGAAAGTCCGTTTTGGACGAATTTTTTTTTGATTTTGGGTATTTTGGATGTGCTGAAGCCATGGGCACAGGTATTTTTTCCATCAGAGGTCATTTACACAGGTTTTGGAGCCGTGGAAGTTCTAGGAGCCACTAGGGCCCAGTATTGTGAGAACTGTTTCAGGTTGCAAGTATCCATTGGAGGTGAACCAGCAGTCAATCCTGAAGGATTCATGTGTTCTGAATCTGATTTTACAGTCTATTTCACCTGTAGAGACTTCTATTCAGCTGTAATTCCATTTTGAGCCTTTAATCAAAACGAGGGTTGACCCATTTGGGAGCCTTAGACTCAGCAGACGTAGCCCAGGAGGGGTGAACTGCTTCATCAACTTCTTTTGCATATGTGGTTGATTTATTTTGCAGAACAAATTCATTTTGATGTGTTAAACAGTCAAAGGAAATATTTCTGCTATGCTTGAATGGTTCATGAACAGTTGAAAACTTCATTGGTTTCTTTACTGCAAGACATGGGAATGTTTTAAACATGTTTAATACTGAATTGAATACCTTGCAAACCTTTTTCAAGTAGTTTCAAATTCAGATCACTCCTCTTCCTCTAAATATGAAGAAGCTTCTGATTCACCCTTGAGATCTTCCTCGTAAAAATCTTACCCTTCACTGTTTGGATTCTCTTGAATGGGTGGAAGTTCCCCTTGATTTTTCTGTAGGTTCAACCAACTCCTCAAGTGTTACAATAACCAAATATTCCATCGAATAAACTAATATGCCATTAGGAGTTGTTTCTTTCTTTAAAGGATTATGAGGTAGAATAATAGTAACAAGGAATAAACCAAGAACTCTTAGAAACTAACAAGTGATGGGTCAGATAGTCCAGATCTTATCATATGTAACCTCAAATGATTTTCCCATACTAGACTAAATAGTTTCTTTATTTTCAGGAGTATGAGTGGGAGTGGAAATGCCAACAATAATTCCTTGTGTGAAATCTTGTTTGTTAGGATGTCGTGAGTTTTCAGACATAAAAAGGTTGTTCCCTCCTTCTAGTAGCTAGAATGTTGACGATGATAGATACTACCAATATGCAAGGGGGTCTCCCCAATGAAAAGTCCCAATTAGACTTCACACTGTTTGGTGTGGGAGCACTTCTAGAAATAAGGCCCGACTGCCCTATGTTCTTAGAGATTTTCTTTGGCTATGATGGTCAACATAAGAGAGTAATGTACATGTAATTTCATATGAACAAGTGAGTATGCCTTGTGGAATGTTCAGCTGCAGAATGTAACAAGGTTCTTCAACTGAAAGGGAGATAAAAGTGAGCCTTTAAAAGAAAATTAATAGTACTAATCTAGTAAAGACACACAAGCATATACATATGTATGAATCATTTATCAACTATCAAAATAATTCACATAGTAAAAATGATTGTTAAAACACATACAGCACACCGTTAACAATATAAGTACTAAAGCCACCGAAATAGTTCAATTTCCTTAGTACTGTTAGCCCTGCTATATAATTATGGTTTTTAGGGCCAGAGATAATTTTTTCCGTAGTGGTGGTGCTCAAAAGAAGCTCATGGCAGTCATATTCCTTCTTCTCCTTTACTCTGCTTACTCCCTGTCAACCCCGCTACCTCTGTTTTTCCTCTAAAAACCAGCATAAACCCCTGTTTCCTCAAGCCTCAAGTGCAAAGATTGACCCCCCATAAAACTATATCCACTTGACCTCACGCTTCCATAACCCATCGTCGCCTTTAATTACAGCCATCGATCGTCGCGCCCCGATCCAACAGCCCTCATTGTGCCCGACATGGGGACTCGCGTGATCAAATCCCCACTGTCCGATCATCTCCACCATGATCGAACAACATTCACTCTCCTTGCATCCACGAAGTGTCGGGACGTTAACGCGTGATGGAGAGTGGTTTCCTCTCTCCTCTACTGCCACTTGTCACATTCTTAAGGGGATCGTGCATCGTTGTCCTTTTACCGCCCAACATCCTACGGTGGTGCCATCAAAACTGCTTATTGCTCAAACTTACATTCCCACCCAATAACCACCACACGCTTACGATGGCCGAAAACCGTTGGATTTTTCCACTTGATATCCAATGGCCCATGTTCATCCTGCTCCCACTTTTCCTGATAGTCCCCACCAAGCCATCACCACCATCTATCCTCCCGATCCGATGGCCAATCTTGCTCCTTCGACCAACTCTACCATTTGCCACGCAGTCCACGTCCCTTGACTGTTCCGTGCACCCAAAGGACAAAGGTGACCAGTGTCTATTACCATTTGTAGTTGCTCCTCAACCACCATATTTAACAAATAGTATGGCCTAGGAGGAAAAGGATGGAGCACGAATTGATAACTGCATTTAACAGTTATGGGGCCTCGTTGATACAAGCACTCTAGCTGCTCGAGCGGATAACAGAGCACAGGAAAAGATCAGATTCATCCACTAAAGCAAGAAAATGCACTCAAAAGCTCAATTAGGAAACTAAATGTGGTTGGTGGTCAATTATGACTCCTCCATACCTAGAATGGCCAAGTGCCTTTGCATTGAAACTCTATATATACCCAGAAACAGGATGTAATCAAGGTTGATGGTTGATGTTTTGGTGTAAGGTCCAACTTCTGGAGACTGTAACTATTTTGATAACTACAGCATCTCGTCTTCATTTTCAACTAATAAAAGCTTCTTTTGTTGTTAATTTCTCACTTTCCATTACTCTTCTCTTCTAAGTTGTGCCTGATATGTTATATTCCTGAACTCTTGATGCTTAGCATTAGAGTAGTTGTCATCCTATCTCTGTGTTATCATTGAATGAGTTATTCAGGTTTCTCTTCCACTAGTGCTGGAGAGTGATCATCCTGTCTGTGCACCAAGAGGATTACATTTGCAGACTTCTTTACTAGTTGGAGCCAGCCATCACATGGTCTTGTGCATCTGCTAGTGTGGTCAATATTCTCCATATTCACCCAATCTTAAAATTGTGGGTAGTTGGTGGTCTAAAGCCTTGTAGTCTGGGGGTGTTCACGCATGTATGGAGTCAAGGAAAGTAGAAGTGGTTATCCGGCTTGGACAAGCATCATTCCTTCCATTCATCCATTTTCAACAATAAGTTGAATTTATATGTTCCCAGGCATCTCCAAGCTACAACCTATGAGAGTTTCTTGGGGTGATAACATAATTGGAGTCATTGTCGGGGAGAGGATATTGAAGCTCAACTTCCCTAGGAGAACAACACAGTTCCATATTTGATGATAGACAAAGTTTGGACACATTTCTGGTTGTCATCATCTATCTGGTAACTCTATTGGAGGACCAACCTAGTGGTGACTCCACATTACAGTTTTGGCTCACTTTGTGAGGCATACTCAAAGGAATCCTCAGAAATCACCAGCTGACCCAGTGCCTGGCCCTGAGAAGATTGTCAAGCAGAGGAAAACATCACAGAGAGGAGCAATATGATCAAGTAAGCCTAAACAATCTTGTGTATCTCTGCAAGAGAAGATTGTAGCGGAGGTTATTCAGTTCGAAGATATAGAGCCTAGCATTATTAGTGAAGAAATACCCTCAGAGGTTCATAAATCTCCTTATTCCTTCAGTTCCCCTTTGCATCTCAGCCCAAAGAAAGCCTCCCATACAACCCATCATATTCCTTTGTCTCTGTCATCTATTTCAGTACTCCCTACCGTTCAAATTTCCAGTATCCTTCCACCTAACCCAGTCATGGCATACCAACAAGCACCCACGAACATGGAAAGGATCATAACTGCTAGGTATGGACCCTAGTCTTTCCTGTTCCATTAAATGCCATGCCTGCAGGAGAGTATCAGAAATACATTCCCAAGTTCAATGGTACAGAGGGAGTAACAACTGAAGAACACCTAGAGACTTTTTATAGTTATGCTGATAACCTAGATATTAGTGAGGATGATGTTTGGATGAGAGTGTTTGTCCAAAGCCTTGATGGAGAGGCTAGAAAGTGGTTCAAAGAATTCACCCCTAGGTCTATAGCAGACATTGAAGCCTTAGATGATGTATTTTTGAAGCATTGGGGAGATAAGAAAGACCTGCTCTATTATCATATTGAGTTTGGGAACCTCAAAAGGGAAAATGGGGAATCATTGTCTGATTTCAATAAAAGATTCAATCGTATGTATAGTAAAATACCAGCTGAAGTAAAGCCTACTCCCACCTCTACCAAAATCACCTATGCTAATGCTTTTGACTCTGATTTTGGCTTGTTGTTAAGAGAAAGAAGATGCGCCACTCTAGCTGAAATACAAGATGCAAATTTAGAGGTGGAATCTAATATCATGGCTGCAGAAAAACTCAAGGGTCATGCTGATAGAAGGAGGTAGAGAGGTGAGGCTTCTTCTTCCTCTGCTTCATATTCAGAACCTAAGATAGACAAAATGATTAAAATGATAGAGTCATTTGTTGTTGAGATATCTAAGCTGAAGGTTGAGCAAAGCTCTAGAAAGGCAAGGCTTCCAAACACATTTGCTCCAAGAAACCCAAATCCATTCAAAAGAGCAAACGAACAATTGCAGATCATTCAGAGGGGTAAAGAAGCCACTGAAGAACAAAAGGTCAAAGCTCCCTTCCAGAACGTAGTAATGGAGGAGGAGCAGTTTGAAGAAGAGGATGAAACCCATTGGATGGAAGATAAGGGAAGTGCTGCCTTTTTAACATTGGCTTCCTATAAAGAATCATTACTATAGGACTAAACCAGTCAAAAGTGGGACAGAGAGGTTGTTCTGCAAACTGATGAGTAGAAAAGATATAATCTGAGGTTAAGAACAAACAATGTCAAGGAGAATCCTTCCCAAATAGCTATTGTCCCAACAGAGCAACAAAACGTTGGACAGAAGAAGCCAATAGCTGATACAGTCATCCTCAAAGCACTAGCTCAAGAGGTAAGAGGTCTTGACAAGTCCCCTTCCCCCTTTCAGCTTTGAATCAGAAGTCCAAAAGTTAAAAATATGTGTACCTCTAATAGAACTTGTAAAGTGTGAAGTTTTTAGAAAACCTATCTTTGATGCCCTTGAGCTAAAAGCTTCACAAGCCTCTCATGAATATGTAAATTTGCAAGATGATAAGCCTGCAGTTGTGCTTAGCCCAATGACTGAACCTACTGATAATAGCTCCCCATCATTCTATGTCTCCTTGACCATTCATGACAAAACCCTTCATAAATGCCTGCTGGACACAGGGGCCAACCACAATCTGATGCCTAAAGCTATCATGGAAGAGTTAGGCCTTGATATCACCAGACCATATCATGATTTATTCTCGTTCGATTCAAGAAAGGTAAAATGCCCAGGATTAATCAAAGACCTGGCCATTACCCTAACTCGACTACCCATGAAGAGCATGATTATGGACATTGTGGTAGTAGATGTCCCCCTTAAGTTTGGCATGTTGCTGTCCAGAGGGTGGATTAAAATTTAAGAGACTAGGTGGGACATTACAGAATGATTTATCTTATGCCACTGTCCCAGTCTTTGGAGGAGAAAGCAAGAGATTATATAGAGAAGCATAGCTGGCCTACATCATCAGTGATGAGAAAAATCCCTCTAATCATCACATCTATGCTATGGATACCGATTTTGGATAATGTATCCTCCAAATTGAAGAATTCCAGAAGGCCTCATTGCAGCTCAAGAAACCAATAGTCCGGGCCGAGGGAGAGAAAGGAAGTCATGTTTGGGAGATGTTCTTTGATGGAGCATGTTCAAGGGAAACTGCAGGAGTAGGGGTGATGCTGATATCTCCAGAACAAGAAAGTACACATCTGTCTTTTAAGCTGGCTTTCCAAGTCACCAACAATATAGCAAAGTATGAGGCTCTGATATTGGGCCTTAACGCAGTTAAAGACAGAGAAATCAGAAGCATAAAGGTGTTTGGAGATGCTGATCTCATCATTCGGCAAGTGAACAAAATGTTTCAAGCAAAGCACCAAAGGTTGAAAGCATATAGAGATAAGGTATGGAGACTTAAAGATTATTTTGATAGTTTTTGTATCTCATACATCCCTAGAGTAAAAAATTAGCTCACTGATTCCCTTGTTGTGTCTACTAGCATGTTTATCCCTCCCATGCTTCCCAAACTAGTTTATGAAATTCAAATGAAATATAGACCATCCTTGCCAAATAATGTCCATCATTGGAAAGTTTTTGAAGATGACGATGAAGTGAATAGGTTTCTGCAAGTCATTGATGAATTCTATGAAATGCAAATATATCAAGAGAATGAAGTCGTGGAAGAAAGTCCCCAATCCTAGCTTAAAAACAAAATTGGAAAAAATAGCATTGTCCAACTGCCCAGTAATCATATACCTAAAGGACTAGTGCCTCTAGAGAAGTTGTTTGACAATAATGATGTGCCTTATAAGGCTGCCCATAAAGAATCAATCTGCAGTCCATAGGCATAATATAGGGAGTCCAGATCATCCAAGATATATAAATTTGTCCACCCATCTATCTACTGCCCAATGTTCTAAGTACTGCAATTTAATGAAGCAATTTGGTGATGCTTTTGCCTGGGAATATACTGACCTGAAAAATTATGACAAAAAGATCATCCAGCATAAAATTCCCTTAGAGAAAGAAACCATCCCTTTCAAGTAGAAGCTGAGACCAATAAATCTTTTACTCCTCTCTTTGATTGAAAAAGAAATCAAGAAATTATTGGCTACCAAAATCATAGTCCCTCTCAGATATTCAAAATGGGTAGCCAATTTGGTAGTGGTAAGCAAGAAAAGTGGAGAAAACAAGCTCTGCGTTGATTTCATAAACTTAAACAAATGCTCTAAGAAAGACAATTATCCTCTACCCAATATGGAGCATTTGTTGCAGAAAGTCTCAGGAACCAATGTGATGTCTTTCCTGGATGGATTTTCAGGGTATAACCAGATTGTTGTGCATCCAGATGACCAAGAGAAGACTGCAATCACCACTCCTTGGGGCACTTTTATGTATTCCAAGATGCCTTTTGGGCTGATGAATGTTGGAGCCACCTTTCAGAGAGCTATGGATATAACATTTGTGGGAGAGAAGGATAAATTTTTCCTTGTCTACCTTGATGACATAACAGTGTACTCTAGAAACCATCAAGACCACTTGCAACATTTGAAGAAAGTGTTCCTGAACTGCAGAAGGTTTGGGATTTCAGTCAATCCTAAAAAGTCACAATTTGTTTTAAAAGTAGGCAAGTTGTTAGGACATGTTGTTTCTGCTGCAGGTGTCAAAATTGACCCAGAAAGAGTAAGAGAAATGCAGACCTTGTCTGTCCCAAGATCAAAGAAGGATATCCAGCCCTTTCTAGGCAAGATAAATTTTGTAAGGAGGTTTATTCCTAATTTTGCAGGACTTGTAAAATACATTACCTCCATGTTGAAAAAGGGGTCAGAGATCAAATGGAATGATGCAGCAAGAAGATCCTTTGAATCTATTAAGACAGCTATTATGGAAGCTCCTACGTTAATCAGCCCAGATTACAGCAAGGAGTTCCATATATTTTCGTTTGCCTCTAATGACACCCTTGCAACAATTTTGTTGTAAGCAGATGAGGAAGGCTCAGAGCATCCAGTGGAATTTTCAGCAAAACCTTAAGGGATGTTCAGCTGAGGTATGATATCATTGAGAAACAAGCGTATGCTCTTATAAAATCTTTGAAATCTTTCTGAATTTATATTCTGCATTCTAGGGAAATTGCATATGTGCCCTCTGCTTCAATAAAAGATGTCCTAGCACAGCCTGATGTTGATGGAAGAAGGGCTAAATGGATTGCAAAGCTTATTGAATTTAACATAGAATTGAAGCCCACCAAGCTTGTCAGAGGTTAGGGCCTTGCTAGATTAATGGCTGAAGAAAATTGCAGAATGCTGGATATGAATTTGATAAGCATAAATTCAGAGGATGGCCAGGCAGAAGGGGAAACAGTTGAACTAGGGAAAAATCAGTCATTAGTAGAAAATATAGCTTCTTGTGAATGGTATTCTACCATGGCTCAATTCTTGTTGAAGCTAGAAGTTCCTCCAAGCCTTAGCTCAAGCCAAGTCAGAACTATTAAGCTGAAGGCAGCTAGATACTGCATTCATGAAAATCTACTCTACTGGAGGGACCCCTCTGGAATTTCTTTGAGGTGTCTGGACAAATAACGATCCATGGAGGTTATGCAGTAGTTTCATTCCAACATATGTGGAGAACATCATTATTGGAAAACTACAACGCATAAGATCCTCAGAGCTGGGTACTATTGGCCCACCTTATTTTTTGATGTTTCTTCATTTGTTAAATCTTGTGACAAGTGCCAAAGATTTGAAGGGAAGTAGCAATTGAAGTCCCTAACCTTAAAAACCATACATGCTAGTGGCCCTTTTCAATAGTGGGGCTTGGATTTCATTAGAGAAATCAATCCACATTCCAGTGGCCAGCACATATGGATCTTAGTGGCCACTAATTACTTCACTAAATGGATTGAGTCCATCCCTACCAGAAAGGTTGATCACCATGTGGTCATGAAGTTCTTATCAGAGAATATCTTCACTAGGTTTGGTTGTCCACATAAACTAGTTACAAACAATGAAGCAACCTTCAGAGCAAAATAATTGGTGGACATGTGTGACTCAATGGGCATTAAGTTGGTTCATTCCACCCCATATTACCCTCAAGGCAATGGTCTAGCAGAATCTTCCAACAAAAGCCTGATAAGGATAATTAAAAAGCTGTTGGAAGACAACAAAAAGAATTGGGATTCTAAGCTCAAATATGCACTATGGGCTGACATAGTGACCACCAAGAAATCCATAGGGAATTCTCCATTCAAGCTGGTATATGGCGCTGAGGCTATATTCCCAATTCAGTTAACCCTCCCTGTGGTAAAGTTCTTGCAAGAAGAGCAGAATGAGGAAGAGGACATGGCAAAAAGAATCACTGATTTAGCATAGGTACATCAAATCAGAGAACAACTGGTTGAAAAGTCTGTAGCACACCAAAAGAAAATCAAGGAAGACTTTGATAGGAAGGAAAAAACAAACAATTCTCAGGTTGGAGATTTGGTTCTTAAGTGGGATGCACTGAAAGAGAAGAAAGGCAACCATGGGAAGTTTGATTCCCTATGGACGGGACCTTTTCTCATCACTCAGATCTAGGGGAACAATACTTTCTTGCTGCAGAGTATGGAAGGGGGGACAGTTTTTGATGGCCCAGTTAATGGGCGATTTTTGAAAAATTATGTTGCTTAATGGCTCCAGGCCTTAAATTTGTAAATATGTTGTTTTTATCAGTTTTAGTGTAAGCTTAATTAGACTCCATGCCCAATAGAACATGTTATGAAACCAGCTCAAGAAAAGATAGAAAAGATAGATCAATGCCTTAGAATTCAGCCTCTTCGAGGGGGCAACCTCCTTTACATTACATAAATGAACAATTCTTGGATGATACAAATGAAAAGACCTCCTTTCTATATATAGGAGCCTAAGGGGGTCATTATATAATCAGAGCCTACATAACAATAATAATGTAAGGGCACAATAATAACAATAGTGGGCTTCTATGGGGCACAATAGTAACAATATGGGTACTACATGGGTACATCAATATAATAACGGGGTTGTACTAATAATAATAAGGGGTTACACTAGTAGTATAGGGGCCTAACAGAACACTAGGAAACCTTGCTAATCTGGTTTTTGTGGGAAAGGCAATGGTCTACAGTTCTTGAGACCTCACAGGGAGGATCTCATCTCTAGAAGGAGCCAGTGTTAGCCCTACTATATAAATATGGTTTTTAAGACCATAGATAAGTTTGGCTGTAGTGGTGGTGCTCAAAAGAAGCTCATGGTAGTCATCTTCCTTCTTCTCCTTTACTTCGCTTACTCTATGTCAACCCCACTACCTCTATTTTTCCTCTAAAAACCTGGCATAAACCCCTGTTTCCTCAAGCCCTGAGCACAATGCTTGACACCCCATAATTTTGTATCCACTTGACCTCGCGCTTCCATAACCCATCGTCGTCTTTAATTACGGTCGTCAATCGCCACGCCCCGATCCAACGACCCTCATCATGCTCGACATGGGGACCCACACAATCAAATCCCCACCATCCGATCATCTCCGCCACGATTGGATGGCGTTCCCTCTCCCCGCATCCACTAAGTGTCAGGACGTTAACACGCGATGGAGAGGGGTTTCCTCTCTCCTTCGCCGCCACATGTCACACTCTGAAGGGGATCATGCACCATTTTCCTTTTACTGCCCAACATCCTACGGTGGTGCAATCAAAACCACTTACCACTCAAACCTACATTCCCTCCCAATAGTCACTACGTGCTTCCACCACTCGACGACCGTTGGATCTGTCCGCTTGAGATTGAATGGCCCACATTCATCCCACCCCACTTTTCATGATAGCCCCCACCAAGCCATCACCGCCGTCTATCCTCCTGATCTGACGACCAATATTACTCCTTCGACCAACTCGACCATTTGCCACGCAGTCCAAGTCCCTTGACTGTTCAGTGCACCCAAAGGACGAAGGTGACCGGTCTCGAGTACCATTTGCAGTTGCTCCTCAACCACCATATTTAACAAACAGTATGGCCAAGGAGGAAAAGGACAAAGCATGAACTGATAACTGCATTTAACAATTATGGGGCCTCATTGATACAAGAACTCTAGCTGCCCGAGAGGATAGCAGAGCACAGGAAAAGATCAGATTCATCCACTAAAACAAGCAAACGCACTCATAAACTACGTCAGGCAACTAAATGCAGTTGGTGGTCAATTATGACCCCTCCATACCTAGAATGTCCAAGTACCTTTGTATTGAAACTCTATATATACCCAGAAATAGGATGTAATTAGGGTTGATGGTTGATGTTTTGGTGTAAGGTCCAACTTCTGGAGACTGTAACTATTTTGATACTTGCAACGTCTCGTCTTCATTTTCAGCTAACACAAGCTTCTTTTGTTGTTAATTTCTCACTTTCAATTACTCTTCTCTTCTAAGTTGTGCCTGATATGTTGTATTCTTGAACTCTTGATGTTTAGCATTAGAGTAGCTATCATCCTATCTCTGTGTTAAAGTCTTATATGTATCATTGAATGAGTTATTCAGGTTTCTCTTCCTCTAGTGCCAGAGAGTTGTCATCCTGTTTGTGCACCAAGAGGATTAGATTTTCAGACTTCTTTACTGGTTGCAGCCGGCCATCACATGGTCTTGTGCATTTGCTGGTGTGGTCAGTATTCTCCATATTCACCCAATCTTAAAATTGTGGGTAGTTGGTGGTCTAAAGCCTTGTAGTCTGGGGGTGTTCACACATGTCTGGAGTCAAGCAAAGTAGAAGTGGTTATCCAACTTGGACAAGCATCATTTCTTCCATTCATCCATTTGCAACAATAAGTTGAATTCATATGTTCCCAGGCATCTCCGAGCTACAACCTAGGAGAGTTTCTTGGGGTGATAACAAGTACATATGAAAAACAACATACATCGTAAACAATAAAAAATATCTTAGAATATTTATGACATACCCATGAAAGTGTGTTGGATCAACAAGCTCCAAAAATTAAGCAAAAGTTCCAAGATATATTAGTACAACAAAAACCACTAACTCCAATAGTGGAGTGCTAGAGCAACCACTTGCTCCTCCAAAAGAACTATCTTTGTCTCTAAAGCCTGGTAGGAAGATCCAAGGTGAAGAGTCTTTTGCATAAGCTATGAGGGTGTATACATAACAAATTGGGTGGCCATTCACCTCCCTTGTGACACTTGGACTACCCTAATGACTGTTTCGCTTCACTATGATCTTTTGAATCCTTCATGACTTTTCACATTCTATAGACGATCATTGGACTTCCACTTTACATTACATTTCAAATATATTGAAATTACATAATCTACAAATGATGTGGCAAATGATGACTCATATACATCTTGACATGACACCTTGACAAGACATGACGTGACATTGATGACATGGATTGCATGATGATATGGAAATGTCAAGCCATTCTTGTTGTTGTTATCTTTGTGTCTTCTTGAAAGATGGTGCATGTTTTTCTTCTTCCTCCTCAATAAGGCCTCAAAGTAGGGACTCTTCAATATGACGTTGATTTGTCTTTTCTTGATTGATCAACTTGTGTTTATAGCTACAAAGGTGTATTTTATCAGGGTCTCCTTCTTCATATCCTTCATCATCCTCCTGTCATAACATGATACAATACTTTCAACTGAAATACACTCATGGCAAGATGACATCAGTCTAATAAAACCCTTGTCTAACATGCTTCATGACAACCACTGATTGAGATGGAATTGGGTGTTGGGCTGAGAGACTAGCTCAAGGATTCCACAGTTGCACAACTAAAGAGGACAAGAGCCAGGACTAAGCCTTGAGACTACGCAGTGCATAGTTTACGTAGGCCAAGGCAAGACAACTGCACAGATGAGGGGCTTAAGGAGGTCGACTTGAGGCTTGAGGTTTAGCTCTATGATGTTTTGGAGGGACAAAGGCCTAAGGTTTGCGCAGATGCACAGTTCAAGGAGTCAGGTTGGAGGCTTGTTTCTTGAGACTGCGTAGTTCATAGAAGAAGGTGACTACAAAGTGAGGCTATGTATTTCTGGAGCTCAATGGTCAGGGTTGAGCCTTGAGATTGCACTGTGCACACTTATAGAAGGTAGGAATTGCACATTCATAGTTCCAAGAGGCAAGGTTTGAGCTTGAAGGTTGATAACACAAAATAATTCAGGGGGGTTGAGTGAGGTCAAGCTGCTCAAGAAGGTACTTTTATGGATTTAGCTAAGTGCGGGGTCAATGAAGACCAAATTAACAAGGAAAAAAACTAAGCATGATCATACACTTAGAAAAATGTAAGACACAACATTGATCACTCATAACACATGAACAACATAATCCCCTTAATGCAACGACAATGCAACAACTTTCCCCAAGTGTGACACTAAAGGTACACTTTGCAATGACAGTAACAACACTTATGCAACAATGCTTGAAACTTTGGGAATCAATATAATACATATCTAGATGATAAGTAAGACTCATTGATACCAAATTTACCCCTTGAAACTAACCATAGCTACATTTAGATGATATGCAACTCTTACCATGCTAAAAGATGATGCTTTGGTTTTCTTCCAAACGAGACTAGAACACTTAAAGAGAAAACACATGTAATGACTCTTTATACTTGCAATGAAAACATGCAAGTCAAAGTAGGCTCCAAAATATGGATGTAGGCCAAAATGTTTTGAGGGTGTTATAGCAGCGACAACAACAACTTAATATTATGTTTTGATTCGACTGAGCTAGTCATTCCAATATATGTAATGGTTAATTTGTAGAGAGATGTAGACAAAATACATTCATTCCTCTCCCAATTCACATAATGTCGGGAATTTGGACTACTAGGAAAGATATTATATTTATGGACAAACATCCATCTTCATTCATCGTTATATACAAGCTCAATTACTTAATGTTTCCTATGGATTCAAAAGGAATATATCCAAAACATTACATGAAATTCATGCATTGTCTTAGTGTTTTTTTGATTTTTCATCAAGGGTGAATCATAAGTTTTAAACCTTTATAGTATAATAATGCATATAGATTCTTTATAAATAATAGAAATGAATACAATAACATTCATATATAGTACTCATATAATTACCCTAAAAACCCTTAACCAAGATAATTAGCAAGTGATTAGAGCCACACCTCCAACTCACATTGTATAAACACCATTTACAATACAATATATAAGATTCCATGGCATCCAAAACCCTAACCCATTAACAAATTTTAGATTCGTTAATCAAAACTATATTACAATGGGTGAAAAAAATAATTTGTTAAATATACATATATAAACTTAATTTGAAAACAAACTAATTAACATTAACTAAATAATTTAATTCTATTAGTTTAGAATTAATAGATTATTAATCCATGATATAATATATAATAAACATTATTAAAACTTACATTAAAACATTAATATAATAATATTTATTAATATTAATATAATCAATCGCACCTTTCAGTAATCTAGGGTTACCTTGTTGGCTCATTCTGTTCTACTCCCAACACTAACCTATTTATTTGGCATTCATGAGATCTATTATTTCTTATCTTTTTACATCTTAATAATGAACCTCAGTAGAAGGTTCGAAACGTCGATGAAAAATTCTCAGATGCGATGGATCTGGAAAGATCAGTACAACAAAAAAATAATTGTCAAAAAATTCCAAAAGAAAGCCCATAATGGACTTAAAATAACTGATTTTTTTTTTTGTGCTCAACACATTAATCCCTATCCAAGGGGGGCCTATCCAATTTCCCTTGTGATCCCCTTAGTTCAATGTATAACACATGGAGTTAATCATGCAATGAATATAACACATTCCCAATAAGAATCTTGGCATTAATCTGGGTGAGGACATAATTTTCTACATCAAGAGATTGGTCTCATTCAAGCAAGAGACAAGTACACACTCTAACAATAATACAAAAACATGTGAGATTGAAATAGTTATTTCCATTACTGTAAATATTAAGGCTTTGTTTTGTGATATACTTAGGTTCCCAATTGGTATGCAATTGGCTAGATGGGCGAGCCCATGAACACACCTCACTCTTTCCATATTGTAAAGAAAGAAAAAACACTATGCCTAGGTTCCATATATTACCCTTCATTATCTTCTACAAGGAATATGATTTAGTGGAAAATAAGCTTGTCAAAGAGTCTTGCAAATCAATAAAATGTAAGGTTAAATTACTTATTATTAATGAGCATGGAACAACTCCATTAGGTGGATTCCTATCACATCATTTCGCTAAATCTTATACACCTGATACTATTGTTGACATTCCAAAATAAAATGTTTTTCTTTAAATTGTTATGTTTTTTATAGAAACTATCACCATTGTAAATTGAGTGTAAGTAGAGGTTGAGGAAATATTACTTCCTTTGATTTTTGTTTAACCTTGCGGAGATGTAGACAATGTATATGTTTTTTTAATCCAAATCATAGACTTAATGCTGATATCCCACACTTGTGGTTCATTTTACATATAACTCATAATTAATATCTGAATAAAATTATCAATATTTTTCTCTAACTAATGTATATGTCTGCCATCAAATTTTGGTTTAATGGTAATTTGGAGCAATGATTATGGTTAAGAATTTGGCTTAATCCTCCTTTATTAGTTTGAGTAATTTATATTGGTTTATGTATTCATTTGTATCTTTGTCTAACAATGTCAAGTAACTTTTAAAGCTAGCTTAAATTAAATAATAATATTATTTTAATTTTAAGGTCTTAGTAAGACAAACACCAAATTGGTGCATGAAACTCTCTTGTTTGTGAGACAAAAGACCCACCTACACACAAGATGTGACTACTATAGTCTACAAAAACATGCATACTCTACCCCTCTTTAGATTTGAACATGTAACCTCTTAGGAAGAAACATTAAAGTTAACTTAAAACAATTATGTCAATATGTATACTTATTCATATATTTCTAACATTTACAGGAACAAATACAATTATATTAGTTTGCATACTTTTACATATCCTTCTTAATGATGCTGGATGGAATTAATGCAATTTAAGTTGGTTTAGTTCAACAACATCACCCATAACTATAGCCATTTTATGGAATAAATAATTAATAATTACTACAATTGTATAAGATGATGCTTTTTTAACCACATTTTCTTTGTATTGATTACGTTTATAAGCATATTTATATTGGAAAGAGAATGCCATATTTAAAGGTTTTTTATTATAAATATTAAGTGTATGTTCAAGATTTAATAAAAAAGAATATTTTTCATCGTCATCTTCTAATGAAAAATTGTGATTAAATTTATTAAGTTACTTGCATTTTATAAATGGGAATTTTTTATTATTTGTGTTATTAATTTTTTTCTTAACCATGCACTTGACGTCCCACCCTAAAATTTGAATTATTGACACCCTAATGCTGCATTTATCTTTAATGTTACACACGAGGTGTAGACCATTTGAATTATTGTCACATATTGCCATAATTATCTTTCTTGTTACCCATGAGGTGTATACTAGTTGGTTTGTGTTTGGTTTAGTCCCCTCTAGGTCTCAAGTTCAAACCTCATGGGAAGGGGTCAAGGATGGAAGCCACGTAGGGAGAACTAAAACTATCCCAAGGGGCATCCAAGTTGGCAGTGAGTTGATTGCTCTTCTTATTTTACATCAATGTTATATATATATATATCCATCCAAAAAGCAAGTTGGCCCCTAAGCTCAACTTACTCACAATAAACAAAACAAGTATCTAGATAAGACAAACTTTTGAAATAAAAAAGATATAAAATAATTGACATTTTTAGATTTATGTTTATCATATTAATAAATAAAATGACTTCCTAGATGGGAATGGAAACCACATAAGAGGATTAAAACTATAACTAAACTAATGTAAACTATATTAAAAAACAATATAAAAATAAAAATTTAATAAATTACTAAAAGATATATTCATGTACACATAAATTAAATGCAATAAATTTAAATTTAATGGTTTTGTAAAAAATATTGATTGGAAGATGCAGGGTAAGACAAACTTTTGAAAAAAAAAAATAAAAAAAAAAAAATAAAAAAATAAAAAATTGACATTTTTTATATTTTCATATTAATAAATAAATTTTCATATAGAACATGCTTCTTCTATTCAATAACAACCTGGTTCCTTCTTAGACTTAGTCTAATTAAAAAAATTGTAGGTTGACACTATATTAAGCATACAACACATCAATATTTATGAACAATTTAATTTATATAACTAAATTAATATCAAATAAATTAAAAAGCAATATAAAAATTGGAATTTAATAAATTACTAAAACATATATTCATGTAAACATAAATTAAAATGCAATAAATTTAAATTCCATGAATTTTATAAGAATGTTGATGGATGTTGTAGGTAAGACAAACTTTGAAATCGAAAGGAAGAAAATAATTGTTATTTTTGGATTTATGTTCATCATATTAATAAAGAAAATTCACAGGGAGCTTGGAAATGGAAACCACATAAGAGGATTAAAACTATCTTAAGAGATAAACATTTAATTTATATAACTAAACTAACGTAAACTATATTAAAAAACAATATAAAAAATAAAATTTAATAAATTACTAAAAGATATATTCATGTATACATAAATTAAATGCAATAAATTTAAATTTAATGAGTTTTGTAAGAATATTGATGGAAGATGTAGATAAGACAAATTTTTGAAATAAAAGACATAAAATAATTGACACTTTTGGATTTATGTTCATCATATTAATAAATAAAACTTTCATATAAAAACGTGCTTCTCTATTCAATAAACAACCTGGTTCCATTCTAGATTTAGTCTAATTAAGACTTAATCTAATTAAAAAAATAGGTTAACACCATTTTAACCCTATATATATATATATATTCAAAAAAACCATCAATATCATGAACAATTTTATTTATATAACTAAACTAATATAATATTAAATTAATGAAACAGATAACTATGGCCAGACTAGTCCTCCAGGAGGAGCGCGCGAGGAAGGTCACGGGTAGGTCGTAAGAGTTAGGGTTTCTGTAGAAACCTGCAGCGACAGGTTCCCTGCCCTGTGTTCACCAGATCTGACAGGGGTACGCAGACGAGTCAGGCACGGGGCCTGGGAAAACAACATCAATGGCTACCCCCCCGGGGGTGGATGGGGAGGCGCCAACACTTGGGGAAAGCCAACAAGGACCCGAGGTAAAGCCAAATGAAGAACAGGGAAACAATGATAAATCCGTAGAAGGAACGCAGAAGACAAGGGGCGATCAAGCTCAGCAAGAAAACCCAAAGGTTAGTTCATCTACTTGCAAGCCTGTTGCTGCTCACAGGCTAGAAGTTGAGCTACCTAGCCACCGTATTAATGCAATAATACAGTATATGAGGGACCATGCTCTCATAGGTAAATTTATCGGATTTTGGCCAACAGAAAAGGCCTTGAGAAATTGGATCAATATCAAATGGCGCCCAAAAGGAGAAATAACCCTGTTGCTAGGGCCGAACGGGTTTTTTACAGCTATCTTTAACTGCCTGGAAGACAGAAACAGAGTGTTCGACGAAGGTCCCTATTTTTTCAACTCCGCTGGGCTATTTCTTAGAGAATGGGTTGCCCGTTTCAATCCAGATAAGGAAGATCTTAGCTATGCACCAGTCTGGATCCGATTGTACTCGCTACCCTAGGAATATTGGGAGGAGGAATCACTGAAAGCTATCGGTTCGGTATTAGGAGACTTTGTCAAGGTTGCAGAAGAAACAAAGGCTGTAAGATATACCACTTATGCCTCCTATGCTAGGATTTGCATATACATGGATCTGAAGCAACCTTTGCCAGACACGGTGCGGCTCTTTCATGAAGACCAAGATTGGATTCAGGTTATTGATTATGAGCATGTCCCTTTCCGCTATAGAAAATGTCATGCCTTAGGCCATCTCTTCAGATATTGTCCCTTGAATAACAAGCCCACATCCCAAAATAGCCAAGCGCAACAATCTCAGGATGGATTTACCAAAGTAACAAATAGAAGAAGAGGAAGCAAAAAATCCACAGTACCTCCTAAGACTGCGCCAGAGGATCGGTCCAAGCCCTCCACAAGCAACAGCTTCGAGGCCTTAGCAAATACAGAGTTACAGGAAGGGTCTACTTCGGAAAAAACATCACACCCCTCATCAAAGACAGGGGAATAGAAGATGACTCCAGAGGGCGAAAAGATCACGCCAGCTTCGGAAACTTGGGACAACCCGGCAATGGACATAGACAATACAACACCCAGCATGGACAAAGGGAAGGAGGCAGAAGAAAGTCTTCAAGAACTGCATTTCATGGATGAGGACAGCGAACTAATAGATATCGGGGAACTTGACATTTTGGGTCTCGAACAAGCTTGCAAATCAGGTAAATTTGACAAAATCACTGATAAACAAGTAGACAACCTAGTAGAAGTTTTGAATAAAGCTCAGAAAAAATATTCTCTAGGTGTCCAAACAGGCAGTCAATGGGACGACAAATTCATCTCAAAAGACAGTAAAAAGAGAGGACGGAAAACGACTTTAGAAAGAACTATTAAGATTGGAGAGGTCTTGGTTGAGTCTGGAAGATATGCGAAACTAACCAAGTATTACAATACCAACCCCAAACCTTCCCAATGAAGTTGATATCTTGGAACATCAGAGGGCTCAGTGGCCCAAGGAAAGGAAAACTTCTAAAAAATTTGATCCTGGAGGAAAAACCAACAATCCTTTTTTTACAGGAGACCAAATGCAACTCGACACTTTTGGAAAAAATTGCAGCTAAGGCATGGCTAGGAGGGCAAGTCACGGCGGTAGATGCACAAGGAACTTCAGGAGGACTGGCGATCCTATGGGATGCAGGTAAAATCCAACTAGTTAATATCCATGCAAACAAAAATTTCATTCAAGCCATATTTCATCTTCTGGGCACGAATATATACGGCCACATTACAAACGTTTATTTTCCGCAAGAAACTTAGCAGAAAGCGGAAATTCTAGATGCAATTTCGCACGTCAATGTAGACAGGTCATACCCGCTCTGGGTGTCTGGAGGAGATTTTAATATGATCGCGTCACTAGAGGAGAAGCAAGGAGAGCGCTGTAGAATTAACAGGGATGGCTCACTTCTTAAATATTTCATCAACAATAATTGGTTGATTGATTTACCCACTTCCAACAGCCTCTACACATGGACTAATAAGCGAGTTACTCCAATGCAAATAGCATCTCGCTTGGATCGGTTTCTAATTTCAGATAATGCAGTACACATAGGGGGAGAGTTCATAGCCAACGTTATTCCTTTCTCTGGATCGGATCACTAGCCCATTGCATTGCATTGGAACAGGCCTTGGAACAATATAAAAAGACCCTTTCGATTTGAAGCTTTCTGGCTCTCTCATCCAGATTTCAAAGATTTTATACAGACAACATGGCAAAATTGTAATCCGACCGAGGCTACAAAAATGGCAAGATTCCAAAAAAAATTGAAAATGCTCAAGGAGGAGATAAAAAGATGGAACAAAAACACTTTTGGCAACATCTTCAGGGAGAAGGAACTCCTCATTCAAGAAATAAAAAAGGTTCAGCAAAGAATAATTTTGGAAGGACAGTCAGAAGAACTAGCACAAAAAGAACAGGAAGCGGAACACAAACTCCTAGAACGAGATCTGCAAGAGGAAGTTCTTTGGCGGCAGAAATCCAGAATCCGATGGCTGAAGGAAGGGGAGAAGAACACAAAGTTCTTTCATAAAACCACAGTACAAAGGCGAATGAGTAATCAAATTTCTCAAATCAATAATGCACAGGGAGTCAAAATTGAAACCCATGAAGGAATCGAACAGGAATTTCTACAGTACTTTAGGACAACGAACCAAGAGCCCAACATCAACAGAGCAGAGGCGATCGACAGAATCTTATGCCATATTCCTCGCTTAATAACGGAAGACCATAGCACTCTTCTTCTCAAACCTATCAATCTTCAGAAGGTAGAGACAACAGTGAATTTATTAAAGGCGGGAAAAGCTCCTGGTCCAGATGGTTTCACTTCAAATTTCTTTCAGCATTTTTGGGAGCTGATCAAATGGGAAGTATGGAAAGTAGCAGAAGAATCGCATACTCTGAGATGGATGTATCCGAGACTAAATGCAACATTCATCGCTTTAATTCTGAAATAAGAGGATTCTAACTCTCCAGACAAGTACAGACCTATTTCCTTGTGCAACATCATTTACAAGATTGTCTCCAAGGTAGTGGCTCTTCGGCTGAAACCCATGCTCCCATTCATCATCTCTCCAGAACAATCCGGATATGTAGAGGGACGGTAAATATTGGACGGGATCATTCTCACCCATGAAATTATTCATTCCCTCAAGCAGAGGAAAAAACCAGGTATGTTACTTAAAATTGACTTATCTAAAGCATTCGACAACATTTGCTGGGAATACATGCAAAACATTCTGAAGGCTTTTGGTTTTGCCGCTTCCTGGATTCGTTGGATAAGTAGTCTCATTTCATCCACATTTTTTTCTATTCTTATAAATGGGATTCCTTCTTCCACCTTTCGCCCCTCCAGAGGAATCAGACAAGGGGATCCTCTGTCGCCCTTTCTGTTTGTAATAATGGTGGAGGGATTAGGACGTAGCATAAAATCAGCCATCCTTTCCAGAAACATCAAAGGCATTTCGATCCACCAAGCCCCCACCACCTCTCACCAGCAATTTGTTGACGATAACATGTTATTTTGGCATTCCTCTGTTCAAGAAGCACGTACTTTAAATTCTATTCTTGACAATTTTTCCAAAGCCTCTGGTGCCCTCGTCAACAAAGTGAAATCCCAAATCTTTTTCTTCAATACTCCACCGATATCTCAAAGAGCAATAGCTCGCATTCTAGGCTTTTCCGTAGCATCCATGCCTTCCAAATACTTAGGAGCACCTTTAATTACCTCTGCCCTTAAGCATTCTTCATGGACCAATCTGTTAGAAAAGGTGGAGGAAAAACTATTCCTATGGATGCACCGTGCATTAAACATGGCCAGCGGGATTGTGCTTATCAAGGCGGTTCTTCAATCCATGCCGCTATACTTATTCTCCATAATGGTAGCGCCGAAATGGGTGCTGAAAGCTATCAAACAGTTACAACGCAACTTCCTTTGGGGAAGCTCAGGACCAAACAGAAAATGGGCTTTGGTCAAATGGGAGAAGGCTTGTCTCCCAAAAATTGCAGGAGGCATTGGTCTCAAAGATCCGGAACATAGCAACACGATCATGGGAGCAAAAATCTGGTGGAAGTGGCTATCATACCCAAACACACCCTGGGCACGATTATGGACAGCAAAATACGCCAGCAACCTGCCTTTGGAGGAGAGCATAAGAATGACGGAAATAAGCAAGGGATCTGCAATGTGGAACTCATCTATCAAGCACAGAGATTTAATTCAAAACCACAGTTTTTGGGAGGTGAAGGAAGGCAGCACGGCAAGATTATGGATGGACTCATGGCAACAACTCCCAAGCATAAAAAACCTCATCCAAGGAATACCTGATCAAGAAATAAATCAATTGGATAAGGTAAGTCAATTCTGGAGATCCAACAATGAATCAGATCATAGAGAATGGAAAGAAATACGTAACATCTTACCAGATAGCCTGGAGGCAATCCAGATCTCTCTTTCCGAAGAACTGAAAAAAAGGAAAATTCTCAAGGAAGCAGGTAAAGACAAGCTGAGGTCGGGGTACGAAGAGAAGGGCACCTTTACAACTAAGGAGGCTTACAAAATCATTCTAAAAGACCGACTCACCAAGGACAAATTATGGGAAAAAATATGGAATCCGCCAATATGGCCGAAAATTTCGACATTCCTCTGGCTCCTGTCACACAACCGGATCCTCACTTGGGACAATCTCAGGAAAAGAAAATTTGCAGGTCCTTCAATCTGCCCCAATTGTAAAATGGACGAGGAATCAGCGTACACCTCATGCAAATCTGTCCTTTTGGAAGGCGACTCTGGGAGAAAGTTACTTTTCGATGTCGCAAAGAAGGGAGAGTGTTGGGGGACATCAATAATACACTACGCAATTGGCCCCAAAAGCCCTATCAATGTGAAATTCTCAACATTATCTGGCAAATTGCTCCTGGAATTCTGATGTGGAATATATGGAAAGAGCGGAATAGGTGGATATTTAAGGACCAAGTAATGCAGATGGAGCAAGTATGGAAAATCATTCATAGCAATATCCAAGAAACCCTGTCTACTAAATGTTGGACCCAAGAGGATTTCCCTTCCTCTCCACAGGAACAGGCCATATGGAATAATTGGCAAATCAAAATTCAAAGTCCTAATTCTTCTCAAGGTAACTCAGCCATACATCAAGACTCCCCAACTAGTTGGACTCCTCCGCCCATAAACACATTTTTGCTCAACTTTGATGGAGCGTCGAAAGGGAATCCGGGGAACACGGGTTATGGTGGCGTAATAAGAAATAATCAGGGCAACCCTCTCATGATTTTCTTTGGCTCAATTGGCTGGAACACTAATAATGCAGCAGAACTGGAAGGACTATGGAGAGGACTTATTATTGCGCAAGCTCAAAGGTACACTCCTCTTATAGTGGAAGGGGATTCTCAAATTATCATAAATATGGTCTCAAAGATCCAACAGGGTAAGGATGTACAGAAGGCGACTAGCAGCTGGAGATTAGCCACAAGGCTTGAGCTACTCCAAAAATGGCTCAGAAACAATAAATCCATATCCTTCAAACACATCAGGAGAGAAGGGAACAAATTGGTTGATTTTTTGGCCAATCTAGGAGTGGATAGGGGAAAGGAATTCTTCGAAGGATCGTTGCAGGGAACAGCTTCGGAGACAAAACTATCCACATTCCAGGATATTCTAACCAGGGATATGCAGACAAGGGAAGAAGCACACCTGGATGCGGGTGTTCAAAGCACATTGAATAGGTTTTAATAGCATGCCACGCGGAGAGGACAACGGGCAGCTGAACAGAATGGAGGTGAAAGGTTTTAAGCCGTCGAAATTGAACGGCGTTCATTCCCATTCAATGCATCGTCCTTCCCAAGGCAAGCGCTGTGGTGATAACAGGATGGAGGATCGCGCTACCAGAACATTCTCCCTGGTTCAGATTTGGTTGCAGGCTGAGAGCGTAAGGTTTGGTTTATGGAGGAACGAGGAAGGTGGCTATGGTAAGAACATGCCTTTCTTTGTAGCTTTTCTTAAACTCGTGTATGTTCCTGTCGCTTCGACCCCTCAGAATATAGCGGTGGGAATTGAGAGAGGGATTCGCTCAGTGGAGGAGTCACTCTGTGATTGCAACGATTTCCCGGTTGACGAAACCACCTTTCTCAAAATTGTGGCTGTTTGGGACTCCTTCTGGGCGATAACCAGGCTTCAGGTAGATTCAGGGCAACCATTGTCTTCAAGCTTTCTCGCTGCTGACAAGAGTAATCACATGGCTCCTCGCTTAAGGGCCACTCCTCGGCGTGGGTGTAATTATGGGCAACGAGGAGGTGTTGGAGGGAGAGGCAGTCATAGCCCTCGCCGTGTTTCACCTCTCGCCTGTGCATCACCACCATCAAATAGATCTGACGATTCGGGACAATCCATAAGCAACACAGTGCAATCTGCAAGGTTCCAATTTCGTCGTCGAACAAACAAACCATTAATTTCGGCTCTTGTGACGGTCATCTTCTCAGAAGAAGATGAGGAAGAGGTCAGTCTGAAGGATCCTTCTGAGGAACAATCGCCTTCTCCTTCGAACAACTCCTCGCCGAGCAGGTGGATGGAGGACAACTCCTACGCCCCTTCCTCGCATAGCAAAATTGAGGAAGAGAGCACTTTCGCTCACATAGAGGAGCAGGCAGAGGTGCTTTAGGAAATTGGGAGCATGCAGGAAAAGAACGGTTTGGATTTGGCACAGGAAAAGGCAAAGACTCCTCAGGAGAGGATAGACACAAGGCAAACCTCTCCCCAGAAACAAAGCATGTACAAGAAGCCGGATAACTCCTTTGCAACCCTGTTATATCCCAAGCTGCCGCCGGGAATGAAGCTTGAAGATGTCCAGGACGGCGTGGAGATAACCTGGGATCCCCTTGATGAGGAAACTGGGCAAGGATCCAAAAATATCAAGTAATTTGCTCTGTTTCGTATGGTTAGTTTTCCTGCTCTGTTTTGGTTGCTTGCTATCCTGGCATGGTTTCTATGATTCGGCTCTACTTGTTCGGTTATTTTGGCTCGGCATTCAGCGGCTAGCGTACATTGCAGCAAACAGCGACAAGTCCACAAATCTTCTTTTGTCTCTTTGCTCATGTTAAGTATTCTGGCAGGTCTTCTGATCTGTAAAATCTTCTCCTTTTTTTGTTTAAGTCCACTCTTTGCTACAATTTGTATAAGGTTCCTTATCATCAGTAGAACAGTCAATTTTGTTAAAATTTTGAAAGAGAGTTGCCAGGCACTCTCAGAAGTTCAAACCTCTTAGTACATATTTTTTACAACTTTTTTAATATAAAGTAGATTAATCTTTGCCCAGAAAAAAAATAAAAAATAAATAAATAAATAAAAAAAAGAATAAAAAAAAAAAAAAAAATATTAAATTAAAAAGCAATTTAAAAATTGAAATTTAATAAATCACTAAAATATGTATCTACATGAACATAAATTAAAGTGCAATAAGTTTAAATTTAATGAATTTAGTAAGAATGTTGATAAATAACGTAGGTAAGACAAACTTTTGAAATCAAAAGGAAGAAAATAAATGATATTTTTTAGATTTTTGTTTATCATATTAATAAATAAGAGCTTTTTCCATCTACTATGTTAACTTCATTCTAGAATGAGTATAATCATTCATATATATTATTATTAATGTAAAGAATTTTTTTTTTTTTCTTTAAATTGTTTTTATAATTTAACAAATTAAATGTCCACTCTATTAATATTACAAATAAATTAAAAATAATATAAATTGAAAATCTTACTAATCAATTAAGTTGAAATAAAATTAAAGTGAAATAAATTTAAATTTATTGAATGTTGTAAGAATATTGATGAAAAAAAGCAGGTAAGACAATTTTTTGAGTTTTTCTAAGAATATGGATAGAAAATGTAGGTAAGACAAACTTTTGAAATAGTTGACATTTTTCTGATTTATTTAATGAAACTTTCATATAAAAGACGAGTTGAATTCTAGAATATGTCCAATTTCATCGGATGCGATAAATTTTGGAATCTTGGTTAAAATAGGATGAAGTCACTTTTGGATTTATGCAAATAATAATAAGTAAATTACCTGAAATACGACAAATTCTGGGATCTATACACAGTAGAAGCCACCGAGATCTTCAGCTAACCATCAAGTTATACAGCATCAGAACCAATATCCACTGATACGATTAACGAGGCGCTCATGGCAGACCAAATATCATTACTGTTGGTGGTGTTCACCGCAACGGTGGCGCTCCTCCACCTTATTTACAGGTGGTGGAATGCTCAGACAGGCCAGAGAAAGACTCATAATGAGAAAAATCAGGCGGTCCATCTGCCTCCTGGTCCGACTGGATGGCCGCTGATTGGTGAAACCTACAGTTATTATCGCTCCATGACTAGCAATCGTCCCAGGCAATTCATCGACGACAGAGAGAAAAGGTAATAAGCTCTGTGAGTGTTTTGCTTCGTTTTTTATTTTTCACGGAGGTGCACTGCTGCATGCGATAGCTGAATGATACGTGCTCGCCTTCCACACGCCCTTCTATTATTCTCCTTGATAGGTAGATGCTTGGCTTTCTGTCCTCCCAGACGTGTCTCCATCATAGACTAAGATACTTCCATATTTGTCTATCCTAGCTATTGCATTCGGTTTTGCCTCTTTTCCTTTCCTAGTCGCTCGTCGACTCTGATGTCGGAGGCTAGATGTACAACACTGCTCCATTTTTATGCCTTTTTTTGCTCATATCTTTATATTGCCTCCATTATCTTCCACTGTGTAACAACTCCGCGGTGGAAGATCTTTTTTTGCTCATATCTTTATATTGCCTCCATTATCTTCCACTGTGTAACAACTCCGCGGTGGAAGATCTTATATCTCTGGGTTTCCTCATCTTACATTACATGGACATCATAATACTTCTATTATTGGTCCAATTCACGCTCTTTTCGCTTTCGGCTACTGGTGTTTCTTCGCTAAACGGTTCACAGTGCTCTTCACTCGGAGAACGCTCGGGCAACAGGTCGGTTATATACTAAATCCCATGTTAAATTCTAATCCCATAGTTTTATTTTTTGAACCTGGATAATATACCATGTTTGAAGTTTGATGTGGAGTATACAATTCTCTATTATTCTCCTTGATAGGTAGATGCTTGGCTTTCTGTCCTCCCAGACGTGTCTCCATCATAGACTAAGATACTTCCATATTTGTCTATCCTAGCTATTGCATTCGGTTTTGCCTCTTTTCCTTTCCTAGTCGCTCGTCGACTCTGATGTCGGAGGCTAGATGTACAACACTGCTCCATTTTTATGCCTTTTTTTGCTCATATCTTTATATTGCCTCCATTATCTTCCACTGTGTAACAACTCCGCGGTGGAAGATCTTATATCTCTGGGTTTCCTCATCTTACATTACATGGACATCATAATACTTCTATTATTGGTCCAATTCACGCTCTTTTCGCTTTCGGCTACTGGTGTTTCTTCGCTAAACGGTTCACAGTGCTCTTCACTCGGAGAACGCTCGGGCAACAGGTCGGTTATATACTAAATCCCATGTTAAATTCTAATCCCATAGTTTTATTTTTTGAACCTGGATAATATACCATGTTTGAAGTTTGATGTGGAGTATACAATTCTCTATTATTATGGGGGATAACAGAACTTTCTGTTAATGTCTGAAACACTGGTTTAATTAGTCTCATTTCTTTTCATACCTCGGAGGTCTACATTGCTTCCCTTTCATTTCTCATGTTTGGGTCTGTTTCTTTTGGTTGGTCGTGGGTATCCATAAACAACCTTAAGAATTATTCTGTGATATCCAAACCTTGTTCAGACATTTTTTCAAGATAGACCATGATGGTGTGTTTACGAAATATGCTGCTGCTGCATTGTATGTCCTGACGTATCTTCCTGAAGCTTATTTTCTCAGAGCCGAGATGAACTTTGTTCTTTCCAATGCCAGATTTTTGATTTGAAAATTTTCTCCGTTGATAGGCTGGTCATGACATAATGATAGTAGCTTATCTCCCTCTCTCCCAATAAATGTACGCCACCACATAAAATTTCTCCATATATGATTGACGACATATATCCAATCCTTTTGTCAGATAGGAAGCTATTGGTTACTTGGCTTCCTATCCGTAGGCCATCATTCCTTTTTTCTTTCTGGGCCCCTATATTTCAGGCAGTGTCGTATTCTTGTTCCGCACATCTATCTTGACTTATCGGGATTTTTTCACCTAATCTTTCCTCTTTTTATTAAAACCTTGAGGTCCTTTGTCAGGCACGCTATCCCCTTGGGATCTTCATCTCTGACTCTTTGGAGTCTGTGTTGTCCTCTGTCATGGACTTTCTCTCTGACACTTCCGTTGCGTCGGCCATGGTTCAGGCCACCATGGACGTGGAGAAGGTCCTTGCCAGCCATGCTCCAAAATCTGATTGGAAAGCTTCGCTAGAAGCAAATATCATTCCCCCTTCCCATTTCGAACAATCTCCATGGGGTGATGGTCTTGCATATCATTCGCGGCGAAAGCAATCTCACCCTGTTAAAACTTCTCCCCCTCCTAATGCCATTCATTTGGATGGTCCATTATTATTTGATAGAATCACAAGTTTACAAAAGGGGGTGCTTGTAGGTCGATGCCATTTTCCATCAATGCAGGATGCACAAATCAGAACTTGGATTGCTGCCAAATGGTCTCCTCTCCTGGGTTACTCTCTCACCATTGTCCGCTTCATGAATAATTGGTATAGCTTCCATTTTCTCCAGGTTCGAGACTTGGAGATTATCTATTCTAAACCATGGGTTCAAGACAAGAGTTTTATAGCTCTTCAAGGATGGTTCATAGGATTTAATCCTCTCAGATGCACACCCCAAAATAATTATATATGGCTGAAGCTGCTAGGATCACTGATAGAATTGTGGACCAAAGAACCAATGGAGAAAATTGGTAATGCTATTGGTTGGTTTATATATGCTGACCCTAGATGCATTGGGGCCAAGGACAAGCGAGTGGCTTGGATCCTTATAGAAAAGGAATAGAGGGGTGGATTTCCTGAGTCAATCGATTTATCATGGGAAATGTCCAAAATACAATAGCGGTTAGATTATTGGGGCATCCCATTTAGATGTTCATCTTGTCATAAAATGGGTCATCTTTTTCCTCAATGTCCCCAACATCTAGGTGATAAACATAAGAAAAAGTTCCAAACAGAAAATATTCCTATTTCTCATAATGAGAGAGTAAATATGGAAAAGGAATGGTCTAACATCACTGAGGTTTATCGGGCTCCTGTCTTTTCAAATGATCATCTTTCATCACCTAGAGGTCTCTCTCCGGAACGATCTTCTAGCCTCCCATGTACTCGCTCTTTGTCTGCGGACCCTACTTGTCGGAATATTGCCAATACTCTGAATCGCCCCCTGTCATCTTCCGCTTCTAAACCTCCCACTCAGTCATATAATGTCCCGCCAGTTAATCTACCGAATTTCTCTGTCATCCCCTCGCCATAAGTGCTGGACCCGAATTTTGCTATTCCCCCCCCCCC